>ML178840.1:250818-387191 GCA_004369125.1 Pterulicium gracile
TATCATCTTTGTTACTCATCCTCTCACAAATCACGACACTTGCTTAATGTAAGCCGTTCCTAGCTATTGTGACGGTGTCAGCGAGGCCGGGTACGACACTGTTGCACGCGAAGAGTCCAATGTCATCAAAGGTACGCAATTTTGTCTATACTGTGGGACTACCATAGCTTAGCAAGCTCTCGTCGAAGCCTTACTCCCTGAAGTCGTCGCTCATGTGACAAAGGGAGCGCTGAAAGCGGAAATTCCCAAAGTGACGTCCATCATCGTCACGAAAAGGTAAGTCCTAATAGACGTATAGCTACTTCTAAGCTCCATCTGAACCTCTGATCGCGGACATCACGCACGCTTCTTCCCCATGTACGTCGTTTCTGCGGATATGCCTTCCTATGGCTGAATCATGCCACCACACAGCGATAGCAGGGATGGTGATAGAAGCGGAAACTGCCCTGCAGGGTTTACCACCGGCGATAACCTTTCAACGTCCGGACTGACCGAGTTCTTCCTCCAGAGCCAAGGCGGTCTCATAGGAATTGAGGCCACAGTGTTCCCAGCAACACGATTGAGTCTTGACTAACACGTATCCTGCCAGCGAGTCGCCCTTCGCATTATATGGTCATTGAGGATGGAATCTTTGGATCCCAGAGGGCCGGACCAGAAGGGGCTCGAGGGTGCGTTCACCTTCACGAGTATTCCACACCGTTCTCTCATCCCCGGATAGATTGCGGGACATCCAAACGCTTTCATTCGGCCTCTGCCATGTCTACGCCAAAGCCACACGCTCTGTCTCCATTCCTGCCCCGATCTACTGTGGGTTGCTCGCTCTTCGGCGTACCGTAAACCTGTTACTGACGTCGGGCACTTCATCGCAGATGCGGATGTACGTCTTTCCACTGAGCTTACCCGACATCACAATAGTCTGACCTGACTATGTTGCAGTTGGCTTGTCTGCGCGCATCCAAGTTCTACTTCAAAGACATGGACTGTGCTGGGACAGAGAATTCCGACGCAGAGTTTGATCTGGGGTACTGGAGGAGGAACTTGGGGAAGGTCAAGGAAGCCACCAACCAGTTCTTCCTCTGAGTGGAAGGTGATGTAGTGAGAGCAGTGCGCGCTGGAGTGCGGCGACAGAAGCCCTGTGAATCCTGATATTGTATGTTACATTTCTACCTGCGGCGAGGCTGTCGCACGTTTGTTGTTGAATTCTCGTTCTGTGACCCATCTAGTTTTGTACACTTTGAGCACTGTCTCTCAGCGTATCTCTCAACTTGAAGCACCATGCACTAGAGCTAGTCTCACGATCACGACAAATGGTTCGAAGGTTACACAATCCTTTCATGGTATTCCAAGTAAAACATACATACAGCAAACCTTCGTCTCTTCCGCCCACACTGGGTATAACCACCATAAAACTAAGCACACGTACTCGAGCTAATCGTCACACCGTCATACGGCCCCCTATGATCGCTCGTGCTCCCCGCAAAGACATTCGGCACCGCACCGACCGTGCACCTCCCATCCGTGTTATCCTGCCCTGTGCATGCATCCCATACGTTCCCGCTGTTAATGTGGATCTCGCCGGAGGTGTGGGCGAAGCCGAGGAATCGGCCGGGGAGGATGGGCACGGGGTCTTTCTGCATCATGAAGGGGACTCGTTAGTTCATAGGGCAGGGAAGGGAGGGAGGGGGGAAGGAAGGGACGAACCAAGTTGTTGATGCGCTGGATTGCACCGCTCGTTCCGAAGGTCGAATCGATGTAGTTCGCGAACGCGGGGTTACCGACCTGAAAGCACCGAGTGAGAACATGTCTTCAAGGCGAGGGAGATTAGTAAACGTACTCGGGGCATAGCGTATCCCTTGAACTGCACGTTAACGCCGCTTCCGAGCTGGATCTTGAGGTAGAGAGCGTTTAGGAGACCGATCGCAGCACCTATCGCGTCCATCGTCAGTACGTGACTTATCCTCGACCCATAAAAGACGAGGGGGGCATACCGAGGGAGTGTCCGACGACGGTGACCTTGGTCGCGCCCCTCTGGGAAAGGGTGGTACGGACGGCAGCGAGGGTAGCAGCGGCGGAGTTCTCCTGGGCACCGGCGAAGCCGTTGTGGACGCGCACGGCGTTGGGGACGCCGGGGAAGAGGGAGGTGCTGAGTGCGCGGGGAGCGAAGTCGATGTTGGTGATCACTGGGAGGCTGGAGGTATGGTCAGCTTGTGCAAATTACCGTAGACTGGGAGGGGAGAGGGAGAGATTGGGTGGGATGGGTGGCACACGTTTGTCCAGCGAACGTGTGATGTAAGATGGAGTGAGAAAGGAAGAACGTACATCTTGTCCGCATCGGTGCCCTGGTGTCCAACAATGACCGTCTGGAGGGCCGAGTCGTATCCCACATACCCTGATGATACACATGGCCGTCAGCCCAGAAGCACCATCAGCGAAGTGTGTAACCTGTCACTCACAGTACTGAGTAGACGCTCCATCTCCACCTGACGCGGTAGTAACGAAGCCCGAGGTGCTGCTACAGCTCACTGCAAAGCAAATGTTCGTCAGTACATGTGTTCCAATGCAACCCTTCCTTCCACGCGAGACTGATGCACGTACCACCACAGTTCCACGCCTTCGTCCTCGCAGGGGCACAGTACGCCGCTGCCGCGTAGTACGAGAACGGCTTGTTCGAGCTGACCTGCGCCGCGCTGAGGGTTGTCACAGCGATAGCTGCTCCCTGCAGAGAGTCCGCGCCTTCGATGGCAGCTTGCTTCGCCTCCAGCTCAGCGATGAATTCGGGGGTGTGGGGGTCGCCGAACTCGTTGTGCGTGATGGGAGAGAGAGCGGCGGGGGGAACGGTCGCAGCGCGCACCACAGCCAGGGAGGCGAGGAGGAGGGGGAGGAGGTTTTTGGAGAACATCGTGAAAGAGGTGGTGACGGGGAGGTGGCCTAGGTGACTGACGCTAGGGAGCAAAACGATTAGATCACCTTTGGCTGAAGAAGCCCTAGAGAAAGCTCACCTGCGAACCGGAGGAGGACTCTGAACAAGAGAGAGCAACCAACGAACAAGCACCACCGCTCGCTGCCTTAAGTATACCGGTGCTCTCCCTTGACAGCACACTCACACGCTAGCTCGGCAGAGCCTCTTGTTTCAATCATCTCATGGACATGTGGAGCTCCCCAAAACACCGGCAACGATACCAGAACGTGGCCTGGGAATCTATTCTCCCCAGAGCGCGCGGTGCAATCTCCCTGCTGCACGCTGTTACAGGTGTCCGTCGTCCATTCGAAATGCGCAGATGCCCCGTACCGCGCCATGTGGACCTGGGTCAGATGGGGGGTGATGGGGGTCTGTAGGCGAGGATGCGTCTAGATGAGTATAAAGGAAGCTCAGGAACGCATGCCGGGGATAGACCGCTGAGTTGGTGTAACTGGAAAGCTACGATGCAAACGGAGGTGGTGGTCTAGATTTCAGAGGTCAAGTGGTGGATGGTGGATGGAGGAGGATGCCAGTAGGAGACCCAAGTGCGGCGCCAAGCCCGGAAACTGTAACTGATCAGAAGAATCAATGGACAATTTGGAGGACATCCCGTCGACACCACCACAACAAAGTCGTTCATAAATCTTTGAATGCCAATACTTATCACAGTAAGCATAACAATACTTTAGAATCGAGATCCATAAGTGACCTTACGAACGGCTGGCCTTAGGCCTGAGAGGTGAGAGCAAGAACTACCGGTCGGGCAGCCTGAGCCGAAAAGGCGTTAAACGTAACACGGTCACAAGACGTCCTCTTGACTTCTTGACCAGCGCGCTCGAAAAACGCCACTGCGCAGTATTTGCGGACTCGGACACTTTGCAATACTGCTTGGCCACTTCCATACCACCGGAGATCCTCGTCCAGATAGTTGGGTACTGCCGGAACCGGGGACCTTGGGTCTGGGATGGATTTCTAAACCCACTGCCCTACTCGTCCGTGTGCCGTCACTGACGGAATACCATCCTTACCTCTCCTGCTCTTTGGACAATCATCGAAATCCGTGACCAACATCGAGAGCATCACACCAATCAGCACTTAGCTCTCCATTTTCAACGCTCGCAGAACATTCCCCTCTTCATCTCCTTATGCGATCACAGCAGCGAGGACCCGTTGGAAGCCGATTCAAGCTTGTTGGCCGTTTCTCTTCAGCACCGACGATGGAAGGAGATCACCCTGTGCCTATCCCCAGACACAGTAGTGGCCCTCGTAGCATCTCAACCCGCATGGTCCTTCGGCGAGCTGGAATTTCCCAAATCGCAAGTGCGACACGAGCCGTGTTATGACCGGGGAATGATAGTTGACGTTCCTCCTCAACGGTTCCCGGCCCACATGTTCGACAAGGCGCCGAAAATTAGACGTCTAGAGCTCGAAAGCCATGTAATAGGCATGTCGGACTTTCCTTTGTCGCAACTCACGACCTTGAAGCTCACACGCGTCTCGGAGAGTGCCTCGGACGAATCGACGGCGGTGACGTCTATCCAGGATATCCTTCAGCAATGTATATCCTTGGAGGAGCTATTCCTAGATCCCTGGGACTTCTCGGAGGAGCTAGTGGACCACGAGAAAACGGTGACGCTCCCTTCACTCGCATCCTTGCGTTTCGGGTGCCCAAACAACGAAATCAAGTACGAAGGCGACTGTCCACCTATCGAGACGCCGGGTCTCCTAGCGTCCCTCCGTGTTCCTGCCCTGAAGTCGTTGTCGGTCCACGGCTCAGCCACAACGATGCAGGACGCATACACCTGTATCAAGGTGTCAAAGCCCCCGCCCATCACGTCGCTTTGCGTCGAAGACTACCCCCCGACGACTGTCCCTCGGGATTTGACCCGCACGTTCTGGAGCTGCTGAAGATGCTCCCCGCTAGCACTGTTATTCAGCCTCACCGTCGACTTCTGCAACGACGAACCGGGGTACGATGAGGAGCCGGAATACGAGCTGGATCAGCTTTTGGAACTATTTACCCGGGCCAAGGACATGGAGAAAGGGGACGTGTGCCCTGTACTGAGGGATTTCACCCTCCGTAACGCCAGGACGTCGAGCGAGACCCCGCGTTTGCTCATTGACTTTCTGGAGCCCCGGGTCCAAGGACCGAATTCGGGGCAAAATCAGAAGCACCGGGAGGGGATTCGTAAGATGGTAATCAGTGTGGGCTCGGAGGCAATGGTCCTCAAGGAGATCTGCGACGAGACACAGAATAAGCGGATTGCCAAGCTGGGATCTATGCTCGAGTTGGAGCTGGATTGATGGGCGGCAGAAGATTCAGAGACGACTTGTTATACATACCAGTACCTCCACCATATCTACCCTTCATATAAGGCGGTATAATAAAAGGCTTGTTACCTACCTGATCAAGTCTTAGGATCGATATCTATGCGAACGACTAGCCTGACGATGACTTGAAAAGGTGGGCGGAAGCACATTGCCAGGGAGGAACCCCAGGTTAGCGTAAACACGGTCACAAGACCTGTGGAGTAACTACTCAATTGCATCCACGGCCGTCGAGGCCAGCGCGCTCGAAAACTGTCGTCCTCTAGTGGTTGCATGGTGGAGATCAGCATATTACTGCAACTCATTCAACCTCAACTTACAACGCTCAAGGTAAGCCTTCTCACCCTACAAGTAGCCAGTCGCACATCGTGGATTTTCCGTACAGTTTTGGTTCAATTGCAGAGCGGGCGTCATCAGTTGTTGCTCCACAGCGCTGTTTACTCGCCGTTTATTACGCGTAGGGATCCGGAGCACGACTCAAACTAAACTCGAATCATTCCATCCTTACCTTGCCTCTATGTCTTGTCAACTGCAAACTCGCGAAGCAATCGAGGAAACACCGCTGAAGATATACATGGTTGCTCCGACTGAAAATGTCGCCGCCACAGGTAAGTCGGGAAGCCCTCTAAACGCAGGTTGTTCGAACTCTGACATGGACACTCAGCTTACGACTCGAACCGCCGTAAACCAGCTGGGCTCCCAACGTGCAATGCCACCTCTATCCCACCAGAGGTTCTCGCCCAAATAATTGGGCTCTGCCGAGATTGGGCCTGGGATGGGTATCTCGATCCGCTGCCTTACGCCTCCGTATGCCGTCATTGGCGCAACATCATCCTCACCTCGCCTGCCCTGTGGACAACGATCCAAAGCCATTCCTCAGACCATCGTGCCAGTCACGACGTATCCCTCCGACTTCAACGCTCCCATAACCTCCCCCTTTCCATCTCCCTACAAGACTACAGCCTCAGCTCGGACTCCTTGAGTTCCGACTCAAGCCTACTAGCCGCGGTCGCTCTGCAACACCGACGGTGGAAGGATGCCACTCTATACTTATCCCAGGAGGCACTTCTAGCATTCCTAGCGCTCAATCAACCCGAAGCATGGTCCTTCAACAAGCTGGAGTCCTTCACGCTCGAAGTCGGCTCGCCGTACGACCTGCGGCGACGAGATGGCCAGCCCGAAGCGATGCCGGTTCTTCTTGAGCATGGATGCATGTTCCCAGCCGACATGTTCACCAACGCGCCGAAACTCAGGCGTTTGCACCTCGAAAACCAGACCATTCGCGCATCGGACTTTCCGTGGTCACAACTCACGTCATTGGAGCTTACACGAGTCTCAGAGAGTGAAGCTACGTCTATCCAAGACGTTCTTCAGCAATGCACATCCTTGGAAGAGCTCTTCCTCGATCCATGGGATTTCAAGGCGGATCGCGTAGATCTGAAGAAAGTCGTGTCCCTCCCTTCTCTCAATTCCCTGCGGTTTGGATCCCTAAAGGACGGAATCACCGCTTACCGCGCCCAAGATCCCGAAATCGAGACCCCGGGACTCCTCGCGTCCCTCCGTGTCCCCGCCTTGAAGTTCCTGTCGGTGCACGGCACGGGCCAGACGATGTGGGATGCATGCATATGTATCAAGGCGTCGAACTCCCCGCCCATCGTGGCGCTTTGCGTGGAGGATTATGCCCTCCCCGACTCTCCATCTGGATTCGCTCCCCACATCCTAGCGCTGCTGAAGATGCTCCCGCTGTTATCCAGCCTCTCTATCGAATTTTCCGAAGAGTATGAAGAGAAGAAGCGGTGGCGGCGCGGGAACCTCGAGCTGCCGATGGACCAGCTTTTGACTCGCCTCACCGATCAGAAGTTGGACGTGTGTCCTGTGTTGAGGGATGTTACACTTACGAACGCCCGGCCATCGTGCGAGACGCCGCGTTTGCTCATTGAGTTTTTGGAGTCGAGGGTGTTGACGAAGCCGGTGCGGCTAAGGAGGATGGAGATTGGGATGTGCGCTGAGGGGATGGGGTTCGGGGAGATTTGTGATGAGGGGCAGAGGAAGAGGGTTGAGAAGTTGGGGTCTGGGATGAGGGGGTTTAGGCTCAGGATGGATTGATGAGCGGTAGAGGAGGAGAGTAATACTATAGTAGCCCTATGATAGGGCATATTTTAATCGTTATCTTTATTGGCTGCCTTCGCGCACACACGTACACCTGGAATGGCCCTCAAAACGGTTGGAGAGGGATGGAATGAACTTCTATCCTCCGAGTCGCTCCTCTTTACACGCCGATCGTGGTGAAAAACGTACAGTTAGATTACGACATAAATATGGAAATGTTACATGGGATTCAGGACGCTAACACTAGGGTTGCTGTAAGTAAACAAGAAACTTCACGTACTGATGGGATGGGGAAGAAGGAAAGAACGAAGGTAGCGTCTCCTAACTGGACGAAAAGAAAAATCAGATCCAAATCCCCTCCCTGCTAAAGGTCCCCAGAGAACTCTGACTGTTGATTATCCCCCCAACGCTACTTCATCGCTCGGATTTACTCCTTCACAGCGTTCACCTCCGAGGGAGGATGCGCAGCGATGGCCGCGAACGACGGCTTCCCTGTAGTGGTATCCTCCCCACTCTTCGGCTGCTGCGACGTGGCCTGCGATCCGTCCGACTTCGACTTGGGAGACGAGGTAGGCTGGGTAGGCGTATCCGGCGTCCTCGCAGCCATCTCCGCAAACGAAGGCTTACTCTGCCCTGCCCCCTCCGCATTAGGCGCAGTATTAACCGCCGGCTTCTGCGCTCTCGGCTTCGGCGTCACCGCTCCAGACCCGGACTCCGACTCTGCAGCTGGAGGATGGGCAGCGACTTGTGCGAAGGACGGCGCGCCTGGTTCAGTCGGAGCCATGGGTGCTTTGGGAGTGGGCTGGGACCCTCCGTTTGATTTGGGTGGGGATGATTTCTGGGACCGCGAGGATTGGTTCTTCTTCTGGGATGAGAGGAGGGGGCGACGTTCGTCTGGTTCTGAGTCGTGGTCTTGGTCGGAGTGATCATCGTCGTCGTCGTCGTGTTGGTCTTTGGAGTTGGAGCAGCAGCAGAGGGTGGCGCAGCGTTCGGGACAGGCGCGGCCTGTGGGAGGAAAGTGATTAGCTGTGTTTGTGCAGGGGAGATGCGAGTATCGTGACAGAATCAGGAAATAAGAAGGGCGGATCCGAGTACCGGGCTCTGGAAACTGCAAGAGCACCAGACGAGCCGTCTGCACAGAACCGGTTGCGCAAACAGAATGAGCCAGACATCGTGGGTGCAGCCAGAGTGAAGAATCTGCTCTGGGAATACACGCACACAGAGGACAAAATGGTGCCAGCAGAAAAATGGACGAATGAAGAAAAGGAACAGCACTCACGAACAGACGCAAAGTCAAGACACACCGCAGCGCACACCGCGTTGCAGCATACAGCAAAGAAGGGGCCTACGGCCTCAGAGAAGAAGGACATGGTTGTCTTCTCGTGCGTGGATGGTAGAGAAGATATCCTGGATGGTACAGAACCGTGGGATATTCTGGAGACTGGCGTCGGTTCAGGGAGCTGCTCGTCGATGATGATCGTCTCGACGAGAAGAAGATTTCTTATCAGGTTTGGACGTTGTGATGGATCGAGAGCAGATTTCCAGGCCAAATCCGAGCCTTTCGTAAGCCGTATACGTGGAGGTGGGAGAAGAGGTGGGAAGTGGGAAGACAAATGGAGGATGGGAGTTGAATGGGAGTGTCGTCAGTGGGGGAGGATGAGACGGAACAGATTGCGGATTTGATCCGAGCGGATTTGGCTGGCTAATCTCCATTCATCTCCACTCCACATCATAGAGAACTTTCAAACAGCTTTTCAAAGCAAGTACTTCCAAGTCGTCCAGTCATGCTCATTGTATGTGGACTACAGTGTATATAGTGTGCACATCACACACGGACGAGAAGATATGAAGGTCATGGACATTGTCTTATGTCCAACCACCGAGCCTAGCCTAGCGCAACTCCGACCCCAGAAACCTCGTCCCCTCCACTGGATTGTCAGAATACCGGTAGTTCAATATCCACGAACCGCGTATCGGTATACGTCTTCTGCGTGGCGCCCATGCTCGATAGCGTGTCGAGCTTGATCATGTCGTAGTCCATCTCCGACCGAGGCGATGAGCACTGAAATTTCCAACGCACGACCGAGGCCCAACCCTCTGGCTTGGGGGGAGACGTAGAGGTGCTTCATCTCGCAGACGTGCTTGCACTCGGGCGAGGATTGGGGGAGAGGGCGGAAGGGGACGCAGCCTAGCGGCGTCCCATCGCGGAATCTAGCTCTAGGCTCCCCGTCCGAGTCTTGCTCTCGACCTCGAGCGAGCAACAACTCTCCACCTCTCTCGCTTGCGTACTTCCCCGGCATACTCGCCATCTCGGCCTGGAAGTCTTGGAAAGAGAGATCGAGGCTGAGGGAGGCTGCGTCGGTGGTGAAGAGGGCGATGAGGGCTTCTAGGTCTTGGGGAGTGCGGACGGGGGTGATCGTGTAGTGCGGGTTGTTGGGGTGGTTTGGTTGGGAAGTGGAAGGACCAGAGTGGGGGGTTATGTGATCTTGGGAGGCTATATTGCGATGGGTGACCCAGTCGGTGGTGAGAGTTTAGTAGCACCTGAGCTAAACCTGAGCCGAGGTTGAATGACTCGGAGCTTGATCACGACGAAGGATAGCTTGACTCGATGTCGATGTGTGGACGAATGTGACAGTGCTATTCCACCAGTTCCAAATGGAACTGAGCATGATATATATCCAGGATTGGCCTATCGACATCAAACTTGAAGGTTTCCACGACTGAAGCGGGAGCGGCTTCGAATTATAACGAGGACGGCGTTTCCCATGAATCGCCTTCATGGGTGGTTTTAGTGATCGTGTGGTACCTATTCCAGGAGACGGGTTAGGCACACAAAGTCACGGAAAACATTGGAGCTTACTTCGTCTGTCGGGCAATACAAACAACGCGGTCGGCGAGGATACCCGAGACCCATTCCTCGAGCTCGTAAAGGGATCTCATTTGGCAATTTTACTTGGAGGGTGAAGATGCTAATGAGGCTGAGGGCGCAGGACGACGCGTCCTAGCGGTGTCCCAAGTTCTCCCTTTTCGTTGAGGTCCTTAGCGGTGTGGGAGCCATTCCGGACTTTGACAGATCCAGAACGACAATGACCACAACTGCGGCGACTCCGAACGGGTAGTGACTTTACGCCCTTCTCCCTTTGCGGACTTCCCCGGTATTTCTTAGCAGGTCAGGTCGAGGTTGAACGTTGAAGGGGCGTGCGCAGAATGGGCTGGTGACTGACCCAAGATGATCAAAGTGGGAGTGCACAGTGCCCTGAGTACCGCAAAGTGCAGATGCTCATGCTTCCACCCCAATTCTGTTTAGGTGCGTCGTACGCCTTCATTGTGCGCGAAGATGAGCAACGAAAATAGGTACAGGCACCAAGCTGGAAGTACGTTGGCGAAGAACGCTTGGAGGAACGCAAGCGGCGGCGGGATTACATAAACACTCCGCCCCTCTTGTCCTTTCACCAACCTTTCACCCAACCTCCGGCGTCACCATCAGTGGCACCGGGCTCATTCACTCAACTTCAACAACTTACCATTTACTTGCCCACGCGTACTCACCATCCTAGGCAACGAGCATGGACGCGCCCGTGGTGCGCTCGGCGTTTGGCGCGCACAAGCCTAGAGGCGGAGGGCGGAATAAAGCTTGGGTCGGGGGGCAGGGTCATTCCCATGGACAGCATGGAAATTCGCACGGACAGCACGGAAACGGCGGTGGACACGAACGGCACGGTGCTAGTGAACGCGGTGCACCCAGAGGCCGAGGACGAGCGAGGGCGGTGTTCAGGAATAAATCGTACAGACCGCCACGGGAGACTGTTCTGAAGGATGAGGAGATGGTTGATGGGACGAGCGGAACAGAGGATGAGGACGAAGAAGAGCATGAACAGCAGCACGAGCATGAAGATGAACAGCACGAAGATGCGCACCAGGACGAGGAGGAGGAGGAAGATACCACCGGCCAAGAACAGGAAGACGAGCTGGACGTGGAAGAGGTAGAGGAGCAGGGAATGGAGGCGACGCCCGATGACAGAGAAGCGTACTGGAAAGAGGTGGGACTTGTTTATTTATTCGATCCGAAAGGCTGATTCTTTCTTTCGTCCCTCTGCTCATCACCAACTCCCAACTCGAATTGTCAACCCCCGCCTCACCCATGAACGCAGCTCGTCAAAGCCCGCGAAATAGAACGCAAAGCCGCCATCGCCTCCGGCAAGATGGACGACCCTCTCGTCCCCAAGCGCCTCGAAGACGCTATAACCATCGTCGGGACGTGTCCAGACATGTGTCCCCGCTTCGAGCGATATCGCCGAGAGCGCGAGAATAACTTGTTTCAATGGGAGACCGTCAGTGCCAATCCCTCTCTCGTGCCCCCGTGCATGGGTACTGATATGTTATGCGACGTGTAGGTCCCTGGTACGAAGCGTGTTGACCATAAGAAAGCCGTCAAGATGTACGAGCGCGCAGCAGGCGACAAAATCATCCCTTCTGACCTTCGCCCGCCTCACGTCCTCAAGGTTTGTTTCTCCCCTTCCCTGCTCTCTCATCACCCAATTTGACCTGACAGCACCACACAGAAAACCCTCGACTACCTCTTCCACACCCTCATCCCCCGCGGCGGCTTCTCCGCAACCTACAACTTCGTCCGCGACCGTTCCCGCGCTGTCCGAAACGACTTTACGATCCAGCACAGCACGGGTCCTATAGCCATCGAGTGTTATGATCGGTGTGCGCGGTATCATATCCTGGCGCTGCATTTCGAGGGCGGGAAGGAAGGGTTCTCGGTGGCGATGGAGACGCAGCAGTTGATGTACAGTAAGTCTCTCTACCGCCTTTTATTAGGGTCAAAAGACAAGATTCTAACGAAACGTGCATCATAGCCCTCCAAAGTCTCAAAGAATTCTACGACGACCAGCGACCCCGGTACACCTCTCCCACCGAGCTCGAAATGCGCATCTACCACCGCCTCATCCACATCCGCGATCAAGTCGAGCGGCCCGAATCGTCTCCCCTCCCCACGCATATCACCTCCCATCCCGCATACAAGCTCACCACGGCCTTCCGGAAACATATCCAGAAGATTTCTAGTCCTATTACGAAGACTAGTGATTTAAGGGTGGATGAGAGGGGAATGGAGATTTTTGGAGAGTTGGCTGGTGTGCTGAGGAGTGGAGGGGGTGGGGGGAGGGGGATGTGTTATCTTGTTGGGTGTGTCTTGGGGGTGCTTTTTGGGAGGGAGAAGATGGAAGGGGTGGAGGAGATTAGGGGGGATTTGGGGGTGGGGGATATCATTGATGGCGTGGACTCTGGCTCGAATGACCAAGACGAAGGAGACGAGGATGAGGATGAGCAGGAAGAGGTGATTCGATGCTCCTCTTTCCTTTTTTTCAGAGTTACTAACAGCGCCCCAGGCACCGGCAGCGAAACACGCACCGAGGACCCTCACGCAATCTCAACTCCGCATGCCGCCACCTCGTCTTCCGTCCTCAGGCAGTGCCCCGTTCTCGTTGGGGTCGACGTCAGAGGCACCACAACCGCAACCGCAACCGCCAGCCTCGGCCTTCCCGGCCTCATCATCAACCCCCGCCTCTTCGGCGTTTGGGAACCTCGCTGCCGCGCATGCATTGGGAAATACGCCCTCGCCAGCCTTCGGGAACACACCCTCCTCAACCTTCGGGATCACACCCTCCTCAGCCTTCGGAAACGCCACATCCTCAGCGTTTGGTAACCTATCCGCCGCCCCCACCCCCGTTCCCGCGGCCTCATCAGCATTCGGAAATCTCACCGCTACCCCAGCGCCCTCATCTGCGTTTGGGAACTTGGGAGCGTTTGGCTCGGCGCCGAATATCTTCGGGTCGTTTGGTGGGCCCGCTGCGCCTGCTGCGCCGGTTAGTGTGTTTGGGCAGCCTACGCCAGCTCCAGCGAGGGAACCACCAGCACCACCAGCCGCGGCCACGTTGGCCCCTCCCCCTGCGACGAATGGGATGTCGGCGGCGCAGTCTGCGCCGAGTGGGTTTGGGGCCGGGTTTTTGCCGCCACAGCAGCAGAAGCAAACACAAACGCCACAACCACAGCAGCAAGGTCATCAGTCACAAGGACAGCGGCTGAATCCGCAGGCAGCGAGCTTCGCGCCTTCGAGTTTGTTCCCGGCGGGTTCGACGTCGTTTCCCAGCTCGACATCAGCGCCTTCGTTCCCTCCTTCGACGCAGGGGTCTTCGTTCCCTCCTTCAAGCCAGTCTGCTTCGTTTCCTCCTCCAACACAGTCTTCACTGTTCCCCGCCCCCACACCGACAATATCGATATCGACCTCAACCTCAGTATTCCCCAACGCAACAGGAGGGGACAGTGGGAGCCCCTCGCCATCTAGCTCAACGCCTAACACGCCCATATCCGCCTCTGGGTCGAGCGCGAAAAGGAGAGCGTCGATTGGATTGCCGAAGATCAATACGAAGTTGAATGGGAGTGCTGATACTGGTGAGCTGGCGGCAGTCGTACTTTGTCTGAGAGCCTTGTTCTGACGATGATGCAGGTGCTCTTCCCAGTCCGTTCGGACGCACACCACCGCCCGCACCAAAGCCGGACCAGATCTCACTGCCGCCTGTTACTCCAGGCGCGGGGAGTGGATCGGGACCGGGACTCCCCTCGTCTCCTGCGTTGGGGCCTTCTTCCGCGTCGACATCTGCACTGGGATTCCATCTTAACCCCGCAGCGGGCCCGCTAAGCCCGCTAGTCGGAGGGCCGCCTACTCCCTTCCCAGGAGGCCCGCCTAGCGCCTTCCCAGGAGGTCCTCTCAGTCCCTTGATGCTCAACTCCCCCTCTGTCTCGCGAGTGCCGTCTATGGCGAACTTTGGCTCGGCGGGCCCGAGTTCGCCCAGGACGGACTCGGGTAGAGGGTTTGGGGCTCCCCCGCCGACACCGTTGAGGCAGGCGGTGTTGCAGGCGTCGAGGACGTTCCCTGGGGCGATGAATCAGCTTTCGTCGACGGCGGGGATGGGTCTGATCTCTTCGTCTGGGGCTGGGAGTGGGTCGGTACCGGCAAAGACCACACCTACCCTTGGGTTGGTGGCAGTGAAAGACACGAAGGGCAAGGGGAAAGCCTCTCCTTACTCCACAGCGGAGGATACGCGACTCGCCGACTCGTTCCGAGCCAGCTCTTTGCAGCGGACATGTATAGCGCGGTGGAAGGGGAAACATGCAGAGCAGGTGGAGTGGGTCGAGGCGTGTCGGAGGGCGGACGAGTATGCGCTTGAGAGGCGGAGAGAGCGGGGTAGCGGGGTTGGTGGATTGAGAGCGAATGTCACGGATAAAGATGGGCTGAGTCGGAGGGCTGGTCCGATGCCTATGGGAGGGGAGAAGAAGAGGAGGTATTCCTCTGCGTCGGCGTCTGTGGATGGGCCGAGGAGGATCAGGAGGAGGCTGGGGACGGCGGAGAGGGCGTATAAAGCGCCGGTGGTGGAGGAGGCGTTGGTGGAGCGGTTGAAGCAGGTCCGTTTTGCTCCTTTCTTTTCAATCTTTCGACAGGAGACTAACTTGTTGGGAAAACAGAACCGCGCAGAAAATGAAAAACGCTGGGCACCGTCCTCATTCCTGCAAACAATCACATCTTCTCTCTCTTCCTCCCTACCCTCTCACATTCCCCTCCCCGTCCACCGTTGCTCTGTTTGGCTCTCTGTGAACCCCGAGAACGATGGGACGGCGATTTGGATGGAGCGCAAGTTTGGAGTGCCGGAGAGCGGGGAGTGGGTCGAGGCCGCCGGAGGGGAGGGTGTATTTGGTATCCCGCTCTCCTTGGGGAAACGCAAGGGGGGTGAGATAAAAGGAGAAGAGGGGTATGGGCCGGTTTTAGTGGTGTTTGAGTGCACACCGGTGGAGAAGGGGGAGGATGATATCGAGCGGTGGGTCTTCCTCTGTTCATTATCGTGTGATAGGTGTACTGATGCTACGGTGATCCAGGAAAATGACAGTGTTGGCGGACTGCGCTCGATTACGGGATATCGTCAAGGCGTTGCCGCAGGACAGCTTCTCTGTCCCGTCGTTGCTCGTTGCGAGGTGGACGAAGCCAGCATCGGGTGGGCTGGAGGCGGACTTTGAGCAGCTTGTAAGGAGGCTTCACGTTCTAATCAAGTTGGTGTTAACGGGCGTCCGTAGGTCAACAAGTTCACACAAGAAGGCAAGATTCTCGCGCATCAAGTCTTCCTCCTTTCTGCGGAGCCGAACGATCCGGATAAGGAGCTGGCGGCGACGTTGAGTAGGCTGAATGTCGATCTAGAAGGGTCGAAGGCGCAGTTCCTCTCTGTCAAAGGTGTGTTACCCATTTGACTACTACACTGAGAAGGTGCTCATGTAGACTTGGACAGGCGCTGTGAGGCTGTTTGATAACCAGCTGAATGAGTTCGTGGAGCCAGCGTTGGGCAGGTGTGCCGGGACAGAGGAATGTAGGTTTTCTGCCTTCTTCGTTGAGCAAACCATGATCTGATATCAACGGTCCTTAACAGTCAACTGGAACCTTCTTGCGCATGTCATCCAAGCCTCCATCAAATTGCTCAGCTCGATACGAAGTCGGGTACAGATTCTTCTGAAACTCAGCGGCGATGCTGGAGAGCTGGAGGATCTCGAGGTGGAGAGTGTCGTTGATCATGAGTACGCGCGACTTTGCATTACGCTCAAGCTACTTGCTAACGTCAGTTTGTCAGATCCATGATGGAAGTCATCGCGGCGTACCTAGAACGCAGTGGGCTGGAGAACGCACAGGATCTTCAGGCGGATATGGAGAGTCATGAGATGCTCGGCAGGGGTACGTTTCCTTCGCCTCGCCATCGATTCAAAACCTGAACTGTCGCCAGACTTCCCTGCGACTCTTCTCATCGACCGGCTCAGAGAGCACATTCTCCAACGGCTCGAAGCCCTCGAAGAAAACTCCTCGACTAACGCTGTGCACGGTGTCTTGAAGACGGACGTTACTATGTCATTAAAAGGGTTCGAGGGCGACGTGGACGGGCTGCAGCAGAGACTCGTCGAGGCATTTGTTAGTGCGATTACGCCGAAGAGGAGAGGAAGTGTATCGGCGTCGGTGGATTCTGTCAGGTTCGTTGTCGTTCGCTCATGTTCACCGGGGAATATCCTGCTTACCACCATCTATTTGTGCAGTGCTAAACGACGCCGACTCTCCACAAGCGCATCCCTGGCAGGCAGTCCACCAGGCACCAGTGTCTCGCTTTCGGCCTTTAATAGCCCCAGTCCCTCCGTCAATGGAATTAACGGGTACGGAAACGGCAGAAATACGCTGTCGCCGGACGTCAGCATGTCGAGTGTACATCTTGATGAGGAGGAGGAGGGAATGGACGAACCAGCGAAGAAGAAGGTGGTAACGGCTGCGATGTTGCGTGCGTTGACGAGGAGTGTCAAGGCGCAGTATGGGCCACCGCCAGGGTCGGCGTCGGCGCCGGTTCCAGGGAGGAGCAATGGCCCTTCGTCGACGATCTCCAGGGCTTCGCATGCTCACGGGGGAAGCGCGAGTGCGCGCTGGGGACGGCTTTTATAGGGAATGGATGAGGTGCCCCTTAGTTTAGTGTTTCTGTACTGATGTCCTGATGTTCTGTGATGGTGTCTTTCTCTCTTTTCCTCTGCTTTTTTTGAATGCAAACACTGCTCAGAGCCTTTCGACGCCTGGCCTTCTTGTGTGTGCTTGTGAGCTTTCATACACCGAGCAATGCGATGCATGATTGGGATACTCAGGTGGAAATTTGGGCTCACAGTAGAGATCGAGGTCACCTGGCACGATAAAAACAGGTTTTCACGAACACCCACCATCTCCCTGATCTCAAGGAGTTCCTTCTACTAGTTTGCATTATCCCAGACAATTTAGAGCTAGCAACTACCCCAACCAATTCCTATACTAGCAAACGCATCGTCTGGTCCACTTTGCGTGTTTGCTGCACAACGGCGAACCAAGCGCCACAAGGACTCAGCGGAGGCCCTCGTGACAGAGGTTGGAAGCCCTAGCTGTGCCGTGCATCTTATCGTACTTGGGAGGGATCTAATCGTTCAACGTTTCAAAAGTGGTTTGCTACTGTCGTACACAGCGGAGGCTTCTCGTTTCGGGAGGTAAGGGCAAACGCAACCGTTTTGGGACGGGCTACAATCGGTTCTGATCTGGCGGTAACAGGGTGAGAAACTCTTGCTGCCATCGTTCCTGGTCAGCGACGTGCCCTCCGATTTCAGGTTCATTACCGCCGTGGTAGTGTTGCTTCGGGTCTGCTGCTGTGTCTGTTGCGTCTGCCTTGCGGAAACTCATGCGAGAGTTCATGGTATTTGAATTAATATTCGGTGTGCCCATGAAAAATGTGTCTAGGGTCACTACTACGTACAGCTATACCTTTGGGATTGGCGGTGGAAGGTGCAATGCTTCCTTCGTGTAGTGCTGCGCATGTGCTTCTCCTTGACCTCACGCAGTTTTGTGCCGCACGGCCACATTATTGTGAACACCGGTACCGTAGCTAGCGCTGTAGGTAGTCGTATGATATCGGTGTTCTCACTTCTTTTAGCGTGCTTGAACTTGATTGTTTGCTTGATGATAGGGTGCCCGTTCCGACTGTGACCACCCCTTTCTGTAACTGAAATGTACGGTGCAGTGAAAGTATCGTATGATGATCATGGCCCTTCCTTACGAGCTCGAGGTGATAGCAATACGTACTCTAGAAAGGAAGGGCGCCATCTGTGCAACCCGCGCTGCTCGGTCGACCTGTGTATATATCAGTACTAGTGATAATTACTGAAATTTTACTTGGGTTTGGAAACGCAAGGGGTCGAGCAAAGGTTTCCAAATTTTCGGGTGCGACGGTGGCGACCGTAACGTCGCTGCCCCCTGATCGATGATCTACTGTAGGCACGCCCCATCAATCCATTGACTCGTGCGTCAGTCAACCCGCGCTGAACCGCAGGCTCCACCCAACTCTGCTTCAAGCCCATCCAAGTTGTGTTTCAACTGCTCCTTACGACACTGAGCGTAAAGTGTGCTGGGGCTGTCGGCTTCAAGAAATTTTTCTCGGTTGTTTATCCCACCTTGTCTTCCAACGGGACGTAATAGAGCTACACTTGCGCATGCTGCATCTGCTGCACCTCGCACTTGATACAGAAAATGCAGAAATGCTAGATTGCACTGATGCCCATCAAGCCAGGAGTTTTACCTGCTGAGATCATGACGATTCATCTCGGTTGACCGCTTCTGTCGTCCCAAATTCCAATCGCAGATAAACTAAAACTCAATGGATCCCTGAAGCTTGAAGAGTACTTCGATATCGGCTGAGGCTTGGCTAAGGCTACCATCTGTTCAGTTTCGGCCCAGGTTGACATGCGTTCTCTTCACATATTTCAAGTCATTTCCCCGCTCTCCCCTTTCCTTCCATGTCATTGTCACGCCAGTGTTGGCGATACTAACCAGACGTGAACTGACGCAAAGGACATCAAGTCAAGTACTGGCGAGAAAAGGCATTCCTTTCGTCTCATCCCATTCTCTTCTCTCCACGGTGCCGATGGATTCTACGGCGGCAGCAGCTATCGCAGCAGCGGCTACTCGGTGCGTGCCTGAGTATCTCTGGCACCTTTTCAGCTTACTTATCTTCGACCTTGTAGATTTCTTCGCTTCAGAATCCAATGGGCCAGCATCGGTGAGCACCTGCTCAATCCGTATTCTCTGGGCGACTCGGTCCTGACAATGGATTACAGCACTGTTATACTATGATTATATACTGACTTTCGGCTTGGAGGGTAAGAGCGGTGGTATCCAATCTTGGAAACGCCACTGATGAACATGCCCCCAGTCAAGTACATCTGGAGGAAGAAGTTCAACGCTTCGACTGTGCTGTACATTTGTTGTCGATATGCGCTGGTCGCGAACGTTGTGTATTTGTTTGCTTTGGCGGGCAGACTGAAAGAAGGGGTGAGTCACTCACCTTGCGTCCATCCGCGAAAGAAAGCTGGAACTCATCTTGTTAGTGAGCGGTCTATGACCATACTTACTTCTTGTCTGAGGTGTTTACATTCCTCCGACGCATAGTTGCGACCATTGGTATAGGGTGATCGCGGCTGTCAGTGTGCTTGGGCGAGCCGCAGTGGTCAGTGAGTACGCTTTCGGGCCCACCGATATTCCTCTCCCTTGCTGACGCGATGGCACAGTCACATTTACGCTGAGAACGTGGGCTGTCTACGGCCGGAGCTGGTGGATCATCGGTATCTTAGGTACCCTAGGTTTTGTGGTCGTTCTCCTCGATATCGTACGCCTGCTCTCGCCGCCGGTATTAAACTACATGCTCACACGTCCTACTACCTGCAGATCTCGGCTCCAGGGGTGAAATGCGTCGGTGGTTCAAAGATCGCAATGTAGGCTACCCACTTTTTGAGAACGTTTGTGGACCTGACGATCTTGCTTCCAGCGGTGTGTTTATAGGAGATATGGCGCGACCACATCTGATTTTTCTGTTACTCAGTCGACTCTTTACTCGCTATCCTCACTGTCGTTTTCGAGTGTCTATCCGCTCTATTGACCTTTGCTCGATGTGCAATGGAACTACGCCGCTCTGGCGGCCTCTCAGGAGCACAGAAAGGTAGTCTTTTTGCCTTGATCCTTCGTCAAGGTGGGTGACTGTCGCCATTCTCTGTGACGCCAATCTGACCTCGTGCTAGGCGTGGCGTACTTCGCTCTCGTGGGTTTCTTGACGGGGGCTGGTCTCGTATTGATCTACGTGCGTGGCTCCTGTTTACCTGTCTTTTCTTCCTGCGCTAATGTTGTCTCTTTCACAGGAAGCACCTGTGCGTTTTCCGGACTTCTGAAAGCTTTCTAGCGTGGCCTCATATACAACACATGCTTACAGCCTAACACATTCTTCTCTCGAATGCCCAATGCGTTCAGTCTACCGTGAGTCGAACTCTCGCGTCGTCATCGTGTTCTGGGACTCAGATCTGATCCCACAACTCTCTCCGCATAGCGTTTCGTGCGCTCTCACAGCCAGATTCCTTTTGCATCTCCGTCAATGGGATGATAAGGCCGTAGGAGCTACTAGACCAACGGCTCCAGGTCATAGCACTACCGACCTTCGGTTCGCGCGCCCAAGCCAACTCACCACTGAAAATCACAGCGAGACTGCCGATGTTCCGAACTGGAGGGCAAAGTTCAGCAAAGTTATGAATTTGAAGGACTTTGAGGCCGATCCTGTTCCTCGCGCTGTGCGGGATATCAAGCGGCAAGCTGAGCGGGAGGAACAGAGGAATAGCCGTAAAGAGCGGCGGTTCAGTGTCCTGGCCGTGGAGGAACGGCAAGGTCCGTGGGAGCTGAATAGAATGACCACCATCTGAGGTGGACCTGAAGGACTACCTAACTTTAGATGTGGGGGTGGTGATTTCCTTTCGCTTCGAACTTTGTGATAGTATTTGTAAGGCGTTGTCCACAGTCTTTACTGCTAGCTTAACTTTATTGGCTCGTATATTAGATTATGTTCTCATGTTGTTCTAGCTTATCGTTTGTGCATTCATCTCGGTAGTTGCGTGCCTGAGGAACACGCCACACGTGAGGTAATATACACCATCACATCGACTTGCGCTTCGGCAGGGTCAGTCCTTCTCTTGACACTCCCACCTCCATCGGTGAAGGCCTAACTCAGCCTTGACTGGTGCTGGTACTGGCTTGAGCCTCGTTCGGCCGACTCTCAATTACCCCGTCTCTACCTTGCCCTCACACGTCATGGCCCACCCCAAGGATCAGCATTATTGGGCACAACTCCGGTCAACACTCACAACCGGCCAATGGTCCTCACTATCACCCGCAAAGACGCCGCACGCGTCTCCGCTGTCGTGGTCGGAGCTACTGAGGAAGTTCAACAAGCACTGTCGAGGGTTCAGCGACATCTCGCAAGTTGTCACTCACACCCGGACCCTGGCTTTACTCCTGCGCGCTAATTCTAAGGACGACGATCAGGACGATGTCAGCGCCGAAGAGGAATGGCCCCTCTCGCTGGGGAGTACATGCAAATTGGCTGAAGAGAGGAAGGAGGAGGCTCGGGTCGCGTACGATGCGTTGATCAAGTTGAACTGCAATCACCACGACGTGTGTATTCTTGCTACATCCCATTTGAACGCCTGTTCATTATACTATGTTATTTAGACCCGGAATATGGCGTTAGCATACTATGCATATGCATTAGGAGACCCGAGCGGATGTATTGCCCATCTGGAGAAAATACCGAATCTGCTCAGTGTGCAATCACACATACCGTCAGCGGCGTCCGTCCCGCAGGCCGATACTTTGCACCCACCACCATCGACATCTGGGACCACCACGGATGGATCTTCAGCGTCGTGGACAGGAAGCTTTCTGTCGGATGGAACTGCTGCCCAAATAGTCTCAGCAGATGTGAAAGATGGTACTGCTTGGGCTTTGACAGAAACCCTGAGAAGCATCTGTCTTCAAGGTACTGTCTCTGTGTTCCTCAATTATTGAACAAACGCTTACTGCATCTTGTGAACGCAGGCATGGCCTATGAAAATATTCACCCTACATCCCCAGACCGAGCCATCCAGGCCTACAACGTCGCCCTCCCTTTGATCACCAATCTTCTCAATGACTTCATTCCTCAGACAACTCGTACATCGCCCGCCTCGAGCGTCCCTAGCTCGACCTCTTTCCTAGCGTTTACTCAGCACCGAGAGCTTTGGCGATGGGTCGAGGCTATCATCTGGCGCTCAGCGTGCCTGCTGTCCCGTGTAAGCCCAGTTCACGATGAAGACGACCTCGGCATGTTGTGGTCTTGGGTCAAGCAGTACACCCTATGTACGACGATTTGGCCACCAGATTTCCGCACCCAACATCGCTCTACAATCTCGGTCCTGTACCTTCGCGCCCTAGTCCTTCGCGCACAAGGGCGGGGTCCGTCGTCGCCAACCTTCAACGACGCTCAACAACGGCATCCTTACCGAGATGGACACCTTGAAGAAAGCCAGGAGTGGATGCTGAGCGCCCGGTCTCTAGTGAATAGCTACCGAGCTATACTGTCTGTGAGCACGAAGTTCCCCGTTGCTGGCCAGACGAACGTCAAGGTGGAAGATTTTGTGGATCTGTGCGTTGCGGTATGGGAGGCTGGAGGCTCGGCTCCAGATCAAGCAGCATGGGTCACCGACGTAAGCTTCGCACGTCTTACCTATGTCCCGGGCTCACTGTACCTTGGTTCAACTAGATCCTCTGGTGGGCAACGCGTCTCACTTTCAACTCCCCTCGCATCTTACGTCACATGTCCCGCCTTTTCTACGCATCGGGCGACATCACTCTCGCCAAGCGCACTCTGCAGGTGTACGTGCAAGTGGTATCCAAAGGACTCTTGGCCAACCATTCCGGGGCTAACAAGGAGACTGACTCCGATGTCAACTGGATCCTAACTACCACAAACGGCGCGAGGATGTTGGCTCGTATAGCAAGCGGCCATGCCAGTGGACAAGGATGGTTCGACAGCGCCAATGGAAGTTCTGCGCGGCCTACGATCACCAAAGAGGGAGAACACATCGATGATGCGCGAGAAGCGGTGCTGCTTGTGGAGAAGGCGAGAGCACGATTGGTCATTGCTGAGAAAACCATAGGTGCCGATTCCACCATGATGAAGGAGCTTACCAAGAGGGTGGACCTTGCGGAGGGCGTGGTTCTTGCTGTGTTAGGTCTAGCTGAGCAGGAGCCCCTCACGAGGGAGCAGACGTTCAGTAAGGCTCATGACATGTTAGTCAAAGCCACGGCCTCCGACAACAACGACGAGCAGACATCATCTACTTCCGAAGGCTCACAGTCATTACAGCAACGCCAAATATCCCTGTCTCTTTCATCATCGGCACATTTCCATCTCTCGCTCTCTTTTGCTCGACCTGGTCCAACGCAAGATATGGCGCAAGCCATTATCCACGCCGGACGCGCTCTCGTGGGAGACCAGCAAAACATCCGGTATTGGCATCTCCTAGGCCTGCTCCTTGCCGCGACCGAGTCATGGGAAGAAGCCCGTGAAGCCTTAGAACAGGGCGCGAAGATCGGCGAGGACGATCAATACTTGGTCGGGGGGCAGAGAGACAGCTCCGGCCTACCTACGCCAGAAGACACCGCGCCCCCGTCTACCCTCACTGTTGGAGTTAACGGTGCAAACGGCTCTGGAACCACTAGGACGATTCCAGAGGGTCTGCCCAGATCTCACGCGCAGACGGACGGACACCAACCTATGACGATCCTACCACCCTTACACCATAGTCCCTCCCGCGCTCTCACCACTTCCAGCGCAACCACGGCTGCTAGTCGTAGATCTAGCCTCGTTCCCTCGCATACTCTCCTTGGGCCATTGCCAGATCATCCGCCGCCAACAAAACAGGAGAATCTGGAGCATGCACTGCAGTTACGGATGACACAGATGGCGCTGAGCGAGTACACGGACGGGGCGGAGGCTGCAGAAGCCTTGGGTGTGCAAGTTTTCTTGTGGGCAGGAAGGAAGAGAGGCACGAATACGACGAGTGCACCGGGATCAGTGCGACACGATCAACGTAAGAGGCGTCGGACGCTTTCGTGCGCCGTGCGGTGAACTGACCACACGTTTGTCATTCCAGCCCGGTCATCCATCGGCTCACGACCTTTCACTGACATCTCCGCGCAAGGCAATGATGTCCCTTCAGCTAGCAGGAGCATGGAGCATCTCCCGGCTGCCGATGCCCCCTCGCTAGCCCTTCCACAATCAGAGCCTCCTCATCAGGCGCTGAGGCCAGGGCACGAGGATGCGAATGAGAACGTTCCGGAGAAGATCAGTCATATTTCGCCGCCTAACATCAAGATCACTCCAACTACGCCCGTGCAGGAGGTGTTCCAACAACCTCTTGGATTAGCATCTTTACATGAGGAGAAGCAACGAGACCGCGCAAGTCTGAACGGTGCTAGTGCAGCAGTTAGCGAGAAGGACGGAGCCGATCCTTCGCACAGTCCAGTCAACTCCCAGAGCCATGACTTGAGTAGATCGAAGAAAGTCCAGCAGCTTCTGAAGAGCCAGGTTCACAAAGGACACGAGACGATCAGGAAGATAGGCAGCGGGGTAGCAAGAACTGGTGGGTCGCTACGGAGATCCAATTCTACTCCTGGTCAGTTCATGGTCGTTGGGTTTAGAAGTATCTCGTAGCTGAACTTTGTGTTTTCAGACTTCCACGCGCTCCTCAAGACCACTCACTACCAAGCCTCCTCGATCCACTCCCGGCGGCGGATAGGTGCTCTCATCCGGCGTAGCGGCCATGGAGGTTCAGACTCCCCTCCTCCTCCTTCACCTCGCGGCCTTCAGCCGTCTGCCCTTCCAAACACCAACGGCAGCGGGGTAAACGGCGGCGGCAAAGGCCGGTCCCCACGCGAGAACCGCGCCGTCAGCGACCTCTGGCTCATGTGTGCCGCGACGTTCCGACGCTCGGGCAAGATTGAACAGGCCAAGGGCGCGATTCAAGAAGCCGAGGTCATCGACGAGGATAACCCAGCGGTCTGGGTGCAGCTAGGTATCTACTACTCCGCCCTCGGCAGGCATCTGCAAGCGGCAGAAACGTTCCAGAAAGCACTGTTCCTCGCACCCGACGACGTCTCCGCTTCTGTCCATCTCTGTCGTTTATACCTCACCGAGCCATCTGCATCGCGGAACCACAGTGCGCATCGGAACCACCACTGCCAGCAGGGGAGAAAAGGTTCGACTGAGGCGGCGGGGCAGGTTGACAAGGAGCTGGTGGATCTGGCGTCTGGGCTGTTGTCGCATTTGACGAAAGGCCCGGGTTGGGATGTTCCGGAGGCGTGGTACTATCTGGCCAAGGCGTACGGGATGCAAGGGAGGAAGGAGAAGCAGAAGGTGTGTCTGAAACGGGCGCTGGAGCTTTCTCAGTACCGGGGCGTGAGGGAGGTGGCGGCGGCGGTTGGTTGGTGCTTGTGAGCTGGCTGGCGGCCGAGATGACAAAGAACTTTTATAGTAACGCCTACGTGCGGCTCCTTTGCTTGGATTAGATACCCTTGGGTTCATACGGCTGACCATGTTTCCGGACTATGCAAAGCAATATGTTTACACTTCTATACGTACATAGGATCAACGGTAATGAAGACGACGGCTTCTAGTGAAACATACATACGGGAATAAATATCACAGTCAAGGCCTATCATAGGGTATCAGTACTATCAAGAAAGATGGTATTACACAGGCTTTGAAGAGCGTCAAACAGCCGTCGCGACTCTGTCATTCTGACCAGTCTCGGTCCCAGAGGCACCGGAACACCCCGCGCTCTGGTTCGTCTTGAGCTTCGTGGCCTCTTCTGGCTGTTTCTCCTTCTCCCTCATCGTCGTGACTCCACTGTGCCACGTATGATGATCATCCCTCTGCTCAAGCTTCTCCCGGTGCTCTTTCCTCTCTGCCTTGCGGTTCATATCCTGCACCGCAGCACCCACCGGATCCGCCCCAAACTCATCCATCGACAACGCGCTCGCGGCCGCGGCGCGCCAATCCGACATCGTTCCAATGGTGTTTTCGTCAGAGTCACCATGACCGCCCGCGGTCTTCGATTGCGCATCTTCGCTGTCCCATTGGCGGAGATGGAGGAGGAAGCGGGCGGTGAGCGTGCATGAGACGCTGTACGCCGGGAGTATCAGTTGATGGTGGGGTGGGAAGGGGAGGTTAGGGCTTACGGGAGTGTGAATGCGTTGGGGAGGCGTGCGAAGAAGGAGCCGCGCTGAGGAGGTTCGATAGGTAGTTAGTACCGGGATCTAATCAGAGAGAGGGTTAGAGTTCAGGATCCCGGAATGAAACTCACTGGGGCTTCCTGTGAGGATATAAGGATCAGGATCATGATCATGATGAACAGGAACTGCCGCTGGGCGAAAGGGAACTTACGAAGTTGAGGATCGCAGCGGCTGTGGTGAATATAGAGACAATGGCGAAGTACAGGACGCCTGTGATCAAAGATGTAAGTAATCAGTTTCACCGGATATGAGATCTGGCAAGGGACGTACCCTGTCGAAGGACAAGGAAGAAAAAGTTCTTCTTCGACGCGTTCCTGAACCCGCCGGTGGAGTGGAGTTCCAAGATGCAGCGCACGGTCGTGAGGATGGCGGAGAAGAACTCAAAGATGCACATGAGGATGGCGAGGAGGGTGTCGACTGTAAGGGGGTGCATCTGGATCAGACTCGACTCATCATGGTGGGTGTTCTCTCATCGTACCTCTGCGTGGGAGGCATCAGCGTTTAGACTACCTTCAGGTGGAGCGGTGATAGGACCCAAGAACGACGACGTACATCTCAATGCTCGATCCGCCAGTACATTTCACTCCCGGGGCGTGTATCTATCCACGGAGAAACCGAGGTCAGAGGCACCTAGCCAAGAGAAGAATGAATGCGTGAGAGGAAATGTACTTACGATGTCGAGGATGATGCACGTTAGGCCAAGTGTTCCCATGAGGGCTATGACCCACAGGCTACGTCCCCATACGGCCCACGTTCGCATGGTGAAGGTGACTGTTCCATCCCGGGAATCAGGAAGTTTGGAATGAGGGCGGATGGGGGCTGGGAACGTACTGATTACGGATGCACGGCCTAGGACGCTGAGTGCGGCTATGACTCGATACCAGTGGTCGCAACTATGTGTCAGGTTAGGATCTTTCCAAACTGTGCTCCTGAAGGATGCTATTCACTGCATGCGGTTGGTTAGGCGTATGGGCGAAGGAGAGCTAGTTTAACACCTAGGACGTACCCCTTGACTCAGCTTGCCTGCCAGGGCAAGTAGGTAGACGACGTTCGCCATCAAGGCGTACCGGCAGAAGATGTAGAGGAGTGTTGAGGCTCGGAAGCGCTTTCGCCACATGTACTTGACTTTGGAATTGGAGCAGCTTTTGAGAACGGATGTAGCCTTGGAGTGACCGGACGCGCAGACTTACCTTCCAAAGGCAGGGTCAACATGTAGTCATAGTATATCAATGCTATAGGATGTGCTCATGAGAGGCATTCTCCGAGGGACAACAGGAGATAATGCTCACCGATGCTAGAGTATTGGATCCTAAACCGGAGAAAGCTGCAAGGAATGTAAACTAGTGAAGAAGCTACGCATCCGGGTAAGCACGCACTGGGTGGTAGCTGTAGCGATTGGAGAGGACATTCTGGATGGAGACGTGTTTGTGAGACGTTTCCTGCCTGTACATATAGTCCCTCCGTTTCCGTTTTCCGAGGGCTGAACGCGCTCAACAGCTCGGAGATCGCATCGATGATGGTGAGAAAAAGCAAGAGAAGTATCCAGAGCAAACAGAGGTAAGCGTTCCCACACTTGGGTTGTAGTGTAAGCCTGTTGCAGGTGGTTACAACACCTGATTTGGGATGGTGGAGTCGCTGGGATTAGCCGGGAACCCGGATCACGACTGACGTCAAGCCGCTCTGTGCTAGTGCTGTGTCGACATCTGTACACCCGTGTACTGCTCGGAGGATGTCCTGGGTACGCCCGTACCTCATCACGTCCCATGAGGAGGCAGAGATCCAGAGAGTTGCTTAGGAATCACGATGGTGCTCGCGGGTGGGTCGACGGTGTTCGTGGTGATGTACTGGTACAGGCAGGCAGTGAAGACGTTGCTGTTAAAGCGAGCTCACTCTGAGCAGATTAACAGGACAGATGGTAGACAGAAGCAAGCACGATGCACATCCCTATTCGCCTATTCGCAGCAGCGAGTGGGACGTCGACGTTGAGACCAAGCGATCGTCGGTCGAACGTGACCCAGACGCGATATGTCACAGAAACGTGATCTTTGTCCCTCTTTGAACCCCGACCATCACCTCCTCCAGCTCCCAAACTCGACCTGGGACGATTTTCACCGTCGTTCGCGAAAATGAATGAAACTTGGCCGAATTGGCTCATTGACTCATAAGGAGCTGACGCATTGGCCATCTTGGCTGGACGTCCTTGACAACATCTGTTCACTGCAAGATCTCGCCATACTTAGTGTCTGTCCTCATATCAAAGCGCAGCAGCCAAATCACGCGGCGCTGGAGGCATTTCCCATGTTCTGAACATTGTAGAACCTCCTTTCAACGCTCAAAACATGGAGCAAGCCGACCATGCCGCTGCACAACGGATAGCTCGTGGGCTCGGCACAGACTGTGTACTCGCCTTCGGCCGTTTCGTTCCCGTTGCGCCTTGCTCGTCTATGAGGTCAAAGAGCAGGCATCGGAGGCCGTCGCCCCGAACAAGTGCCTTCTACCGTCAAGCTACCGCTATTATCCAATCTCACTTTATCATCATGATCAATTTAATGCGCAGGTTATCGCAGCCCTTGTAGACTCTGGCAATCCTATGCGAGACACTTTCGCCTGTGAAGGTGAAAACCTGAGTGGACTCTCATTACTCCAGCAATCGGCAGTCGAGGGATCAAACGCCGATATCAGCTTAGGCCCCTTGGCTTCCAGTCCTTTTCGCCGCCAAGAGCAGAACATGCTGAATTGCAGGATGTTTTTTTCCTGATGCAGCGCAGATACATAAGTAAGCACTGGCAGTTTGGAGCGTCGTCCGTAACCCTTTGCTTACGGTCTCACCTTCACCCACCCTCCAGTTAAGGGTTTTCTCTGCGGCAATGCCCTCCCCACGTTCCTTAACAACCATCCTTCTACTTGCTGTCGGAGCGGCTGCCGTTACGGTCGACACCTCCTTCCCCAGCGAGCCACCGGAGGAGAACAAGCACAATGTGATTCTGGACAATTACTTTGGTATCTCGTGGGAATTGAGCTCCTTCCACTCTCTCTGTGCGTACCGCTCTCCAATGTGCATCTCGAGCTCCAGGCTTATAATCATGACCTACCTATAGGGGGCAACACCACAGAATCGACCCCCCACGCCCTCCTCAACTACCTCTCCAACTACGAAGCCCGCCTCCAAAACCCCCTCCGCATCCGTATCGGCGGCAACGGCATGGACGGCTCCGAGTACGACACGAATTTCGGCCACCGACTCCTCGAGATCACGAACGACTCGTACTACAACGCTATCGACGTTCGATATGGACCGATGTTCTTCCATGTCCTCAACGAAGTTGCGGATCGCGTAGGAGACATGGAGTTTATCATCCAGATGAGCATGCAGAATCCGGGCGATACCAACACCTACCTCCCGTTGGCCAAGGATGCGAAAGAGATCCTGGGGGACAGACTTGATGCGATTGTCGTTGGCAATGTCAGTGGTGATCTTATGTGGTACGCTGTGTTGATTTAATGCTCACACCGTTTTGGCTGGCAGGAACCGGACTTGTACGCTGGGCATCATGTTCGACCTGGGTACTGGATTCCAGACTACGTACGTCTTTCACGGTTTCTTGAACAATGAGATGAAATTGATCATGTGGCGGTGGTATGACAGATTCCCGAGATCGAGGAGGTGATCAGGCAGTTCAAGGAGAACGACCTCATGACGGACGAGGACTCGTTCATCGCCGGACCAGGTGTTTGCTGCATGTGGTACGTCCTTGTCTCTCTTCTGAGGGAAACCAGTTTTGAGTCTCATCACGATGCACAGGTCCGTGGATGAGCTGTTCGACGCAGGCCTGGACCAGTTCCCCTACAAGTACTATACCACGCAGCACTACCCTAACCACGCGTGCAATGGTCTTAACGACAAGAACACTAACTTGACGTATTACCGTCAACACTCCAATGGTGCGTGCGTTCCCTTCAGTTTCCCGTGGTGCATCTCGCTGAATGAGGTTGACTGGACAGTGCGCGAGTACATCACCTGGGAGCAAACGGCCGTCGACATCGCAAAGGCTAGGGACGTCCCTGTTATTTTGACAGAGTACAACACCGCTGCATGCGGAGGCACAAACCTTTCTGACACCGTGAGTCACTCTCACTCACTACCTCCTTTGCTGCTTTCCTACGTAGCTAACCTCCTGTTTGTCAGTTCACTGCTACACTCTGGGCCCTCGACGTCGGACTCCAAGCCGCCGCCGTCAACTACTCTGCTGCATACATGCACACCCGGTACGTCCACAGCCCGAGTTTATGCATAAAGGTTGCTGACCTTGACCTCTAGCGAGCTTGGCGTCCGCTACAACCTCTTCGACCCGCCCACCGCCAACACCTCCTACCTCTCCAACTGGCGCACCGGCGCACCGTACTACACAGGCCTCGTCATGTCAGAGGCATTCTCCTCCGAAGGCTCGATCGTCGTCGACCTCTCAAACCATACCTCCCTCCTCTCCTCCGCCTCCTCCAATGTGTCGAACTTCAGGACGGACGAAACGGCGGTGTACGGGATCTACGACAAGGGCGGATCGGAGCAGGGCAAGATGGTGTTGATCAACTATTCAGGGGGAGGAGACACCCAAGAACCAGTAACCTTCCGGATCCCCTCAACCACCACCGATTCGTCCAGAGCCTTCGCGTACAGACTCCTCGTCGCACCCTCCGCCACCTCCCGCACGCCGAACTCCACAGACGAGGATTACGGGCTCGAGTCGCCGATTACGTGGGCGGGGCAGTTCGTCGGAGGGAATGGCGAACTTGTTGGGAAGCAGGTGACGGTGGATATCCCTGTTTGCACTGGCGGTGGGGAAGAGGGGTGTGTGGTGGAGATTGAGGTGCCGAGTCCGGGGGCGGTGGTGGTGCTCTTCAACGCGAACCGGGACGATACGTTCTATGAGGGGAACTCGACGGTGGTGGGCTTTGCGAGTGAGTATATCGCTGCGCCGGAGTCTGCGCTGGAGGGGGCGGCTGCGGGCCTTAGGGTGAGAGGGGCCATTCTCGCTGGGCTTTTGGGGGTCGTGGGGCTGCTTTTGTAGGGTTGTTTGGGGAGGGTGTCGGTGGTTATTTATGATACATAGATCTGCGATCGGTGGATTGTACCTACGCTCGCTACCGTAAATCATCACACACTGCATAATGCTTGCGTTGGGAACTGGGATCGATCACGACACAGTAGAGATGAAGCGTGTACCGTACTTAGTTCTCAGCCATGACTCGCGCCATCCCCCCACTGAGTATGATGCACTTGGAGGTCAGTACCGGTCAGTCCTCACCTCCCGGCCGGCCGGAAGAGCTGCGAGGATTGTCGACCTCCTAGTTTCCGGGATTGTATCCAGCCGGATAGTGCCCATCTATTCTCGTCTAATATTACACGTACAGCTGCCGTACGGTGGAGCAACAGGATACTGGAGGCCTGGAGCAGCGCCTCCGGGTGTCGCACTCTGGGCCTTTCCTCGGGATCGCCTCCCTGAAGAGGAAGTGGCAGCCTGGGTAGATTGAGTGGATGATTGGGCATATTGAGAGTGAGCATGTTGGGTCGGTTGGGCTTATTTGAGATTGAGCATAGTGAGATTGGGCAGGTTGAGCATATGGACTTTGAGCCTTAGGTTGACGATGCGAAGCTCCTTCAAAGTAGACGGGAACCTGGTGAGTGGCTGCGGACAGAGGCTTGTTAGTACCACTACTACTCGCGCTAGACGCAGGGGGGAGCCCAACTTACTGCTTGAGGCTTCGTGAGTGCTACGGGAACGTGAAAACAGCAGGCCCGAGTTAGCAACGACTGATACGAGTAGATATGACAGTGAAACTCACAAAAGACAACGACCAGAGGCATACCTCGGACAATCACCGGTTTTCGCCCATGCCCTGCAACGCCGGGAGTCTCCGAGAGCAGGAGTGTGCGTCCAGCGACCAAAAGCCTTGGCTCTTGCTTTTTTTTGGCATCCTCATGGTCGATTTGTATCGGGTCACTTGGGTGTGGTGAGATGTTGGAGGGGTTTTTTGTTGCTTGCTGTTGATGAGCAACGTCCAGAATGGCCGCTTTTAGGTTATGTCAAGAACAAAGACCTGGGTGGAAGAGGATCCATTGCAGCCGAGTGTGATGAAGCGGGAGCGGCTTGCCACAAGGTGGAGGTGGAGGAGCAAGGATCCATCGTACAAGAGCGTATGAGAGCGCAATACGGAAGCGGAGGAATAAGAGTGTATGCGTGCAATAGCTTCTTGAGCGAAGAAGGCGAAGAAACAACACTCGCTGAATACAAGAGCTTGAGAGAAATCGACGTGGCAGGACGGAAGAAACAAGGATATGAACCTGTGTCGCGCCTTGGCACTGTACATGGCACGGAAAGGTTCACATCTAACGTTCGGCGCTCTGACCCAGCGCCGAGAAAAATGGCAGACGTCTCGAGTGTTTTATGAAGTGCATGGCAGCCCTTCGCACCACAAGTATCGCTGACACCTGCTCATAGTGTGAGTATCCGCCCAAAGAACCTTGCTAGGCCGACCTCCCAGCGTCCGGTGAAATAGGCATTTGCGTTCGTCCACTTCGTATCCACTTTCTTCCTGCGTCTAAAGGTATGAACTTGCACGTACAGCTGTCGCAGCTTTGAGTATCAAAACACCCAAGGCCAAGCTCAGCGCCTCCCTCCAGATATGCCCTGAGTCTGGAAAACATGATACTTGGGTCCTAGTGCAACGCCTCCAGATGTACCGAGAGCTCGATGCCAGCTGCCTAAGGCAACGCCCCCAGGCGTGCCGAGGTGCAGTGACGCGCCTCTCGCTGTGCGAGGTGGAGGTGGAGGTTGAAGGCCTAGGAAGACGCCGCCAGACGTGAGACCGCGGCTTCGAGGATAATCAGGGCTCAGGGCAACGCGTCCAGATGTTGTGTGGCGACGTGAGGAAACCCGTGGGATACAGCACCCTGAGCCCTTGTCGTCAGAACGAGCCGACTCACTCAAGGCCTGGAGTTGAGCAGGTGAAATCGGGGCAAGACGTGTGTTGGAGTAGACTGGACTCGCCGGATACCAACTAGGGTCTGTGGACAACTGCCTAGTGGTCCTAGCAGAAGGAGGCGAGGCCATGGTCCAAAACCGGTATCGCTCGTCGTGCACGCTGCTGAGACGTGAGTACAGCGAACAGCACTAGTGCGATAGCAGGGCTCACTAATGACACTGGCCAAAGGGGAGCCGTAAGCAATTACCGGTTTCGACCCAAGTCTTGCTATGCTGCAAGCTCCTCACAGGGTTCTCAGGAGCGGCAAACCGCTGCTCATGCGCAGCATTGTTTCAACTGATTCCAGAGATTGTAAGCGTTAATGGCATCTTTGGGCATGGTAATGTGGCGATGGACTCGGTGGAGGGGTGTTTGCTAGGGGCCTCGGTAAAAGAGTGTCAAGGCGGTTTGAGAACACAGACACTTGTGGATGGAGATCCATTGAAGATAACTTTGGTCAAGTGGAGGACAGTGTACTCGTGGTCACGCAAAGTTTATCCTCATAAGACGCCCTCGGTGGCGCCAAAATCCGGATTGACTTCGAGTACACGGGCGTTTGGAAGGAGAGAGTCTCCGCTGATGCGCTCGGCGCTTAATTAGTGTACTGGTGACCAAGATGCACTCTGTTGATTGCGAGTCTGTGTTTGCACTCAGGATTTTCTCTACGCGTTACACTCATTGAAATATACATAGATCTGCGTCGAGTAATGTACCAGACCGTACCGTACACACTACATTATCCGGGGACTGACGGAACGATCACACCTGGGCGCAGATTCTGCTCATTCATCTCTCAACCGTAGACTCGACTCAACGTTCAACGTTCAGCCCTCTGTCTCCTCTCAATATGGTGCATCTGAAGCTGGGAACCAGACTCGGATACTTGATGGGTATATTCGTGTCGATCCAGGATGTTCACTTCTTCAAAGGCGTAGTGCCGCGCCAAACTGGAGCTCTTGGATCACGCTCAGGTCGGTCATCAGAGTAATGCACCTGAATCGAGTGGGTGCCTGCGGTACCGGTCGTAGTGCTGGTACGGGTGCTGGCACTGTAAGGCGCAGAAGGAGCCGAGTTATAAGGCGACCGAGCCGGAGATTGCTCTCCGTGAAAGCTTCAAGAACGTCGTGAGCACCGATGCAAATGGCTCGGATAATGGTAGCGATACGCACTGAGGACATTGACCAGAATAGTGATCGGGGCAACTGCCGGTTTGGAGCCATGTGTTGCAGGCCTGGTAGCTTCTCATAGGGGCGGCGGAACGCTGGGCACGCGCAGCGGCAGCGGCAGCGCTGTATTGCTGGTTCCAGCGATTATAGGCGTTAATGGCATCGTTCGGCATGTTTCTTGACTTGCGGTGTGTTGGGTGTGACGAGGGGTTGAAGGAAGGGTAGTCGGGTGCTTGTTGTTGCCAAAAGTCTCTGCAGTGTTGCGTTTTAAGGCGCGGAAAGAACAGAGTCTTTGGAGGAAGGAGATTCATTGAAGACGGCTGCAGTGGGATGGAGGAAGGTCTGTTACACGGTGGAGAAACAACAACGGATTGTACAAGAACGTGAGAGAAAGCAATATAGAAAAAAGGGGGGAACACTGGATGGCGTTTGGGAGCTTGAAAGAACGTACTGTGGAAGGAGGGAATTAAAAGGGTTTGTACTTGTGTTGTGCTTTGGCAACGTTCTTGGCACGAGTAGAATCACATCTAGCGTTTGGCGCTCCTCCATGCTTGTTTGGAGCAACACGGCATCTCTTCGCGTTCTAATCATCGCCGACACCCGCTTGATGGATTAGTATTCCCTCACAGAAGCATGCTAAGCTGGCATAAACTCACAGAATTTGGTACCCATCATGGCAGGTGTGCTCTTGACCATCGTACAAAACAATAACACATCCATCATAATCATGATTAGAGAACCTGGAAGACGGTACTGTAAAACATGCTTACAGATGCTCGCCAGTCTTCCCGGCGACTGCAGAGCCGTCGAAAACAGTGAGTGCGTGGTACACCTCCCTCACCACCTCCCTGTATACCTCATATCCACCGACGATCGGAACCCTTCCTTCGGGGACTTGCCCTTGCAATGCTTCAATCCAGTCCATCTGCTCCGGGTCGAACGGGAGTAAATCGTACCTCCCACTGTAGCGCAGGTCACGCTCGCCTCTTTCATGCGGTATTCGCAACGGAGGTTTGAGGTGAGGAGCGATCGTGCATGGTTGAACGCTGTCAGAGATAGAGTAGCCGGATCCAATGAAGATGGGCGACCCGTCCAGCGAGGTGACAGGCTTCCCAATCCAACTTTGGGTGGTCGGAAATGGCGCATCGGTGTGAAGACATATACGATCGCATGAGTTACGTCTAAAGTTGTACACAAGTGAGAGATCGGGTCCTTCGCCAAAGCCATATGGAATAGGCATTCTCGCAGCGGCTGGAGAAAGAGTGGGTAAGGAGATGGTGAAGGCAAAGCAAGGCGCCAGCTTTATGGTTCTGTGTACCGCCTTGCATCATGTCCGTAAGTTGCGGAACTTGGAGGGTTGAAGAGTGGTCGAGTACGATGATATTCAGATGTTACAGTGTCATGCCGAGTCCAAGTCGGTGATTTATGTGTATTGAACGAAGAGGAGGGCAACTCTAGGCGAGGCACCATGGCATGAAGGCGCGAAGCAAAGCAACGCAGTCGCAGTTCAACGCAGGAGACGCAAGCAGCTCAAGCGCCCACATTTCACCGCCACCAGCCTTGTGCCTTCTCTAGTCTCCCAGGCAGACTCCCTACTGATCTGTTTATGGAGTGAGGTTTGATCAGTACAGTATGTTATGCCTTCTCCTCAACCGCGACTAAACGCGACGTACTTAGGCCGCAAATTCAAGCTTTACTTTCTGTTTATCGCGTGGACCCGAACAATATCGCAGAGCTCATCCGAACCATAAGATTCTGTCTCGTCTGCATCCCAGTCTACAATCTACCATGTGCCCGCATCTGAATAACCTTGTTAAGGAGCGAGGAATCTATACATGGTATCTCAGCTGAGATAAACCGACTTGCACCGCGGATATCAGAAACTAAGAGAAATTCCACACCCCCTACAGGTTCCAAGGACGCACCCAGCCTGTCGACCATCACGCAGGTCCTTCGAACGGCACATCTCACCTCAATGAGCCATAGACTTCCGGGAAGGAAAGCAGAGCGACCGCGCCAGACCTATTGCTTTCTCATCACCAGCAGATCCCTTGCTACCGTCAGCTCGTTCAGACCCAGTGTTCCGGTTTAGCTCAATGAAGCTCTGCCCTTCAGAAACCCCAAGGCCGTATCTCTCCTGCGACAGCAGACTCCCCCCACGCAGTGATTCCTTGTTATCTCGTACTGGCAATTGGTCTACTTCCGCCAGCACTCTGCCAAACGGTGCTGCCAGATGATTACCACCAACGTCGCCATGCCGCTCCAGCAGGATTCCAAGTTCTGTCGGCAGCACCAGCAGAGGAGACGATAACTTTGCGCGTAGCCTTGGCATATGCCAACTTCTCAGGACTTGAAAAGGCTCTCTATAGCGCGAGCACGCCGGGAACGGAACAGTTTGGACGTTGTTTGAACAGAGAAGAAGTGAGCGTTGTAGTATCCGGCATCTAGCAAACGATGATTGATATATCTTCTTCAGGTCGGCCCATTCATTGCGCCTTCGGAAGGCACTATCACGGCTGTTGCTGGCTGGCTTTCGTCCAACGGAATCGCCGTTTCGGAGTATTCTCAAGACAGAGACGGGATCACCGTGGAAGCGACGGTCGCTCAAGCCAACAAGTTGCTCCGGGAAAATTACACGTCTTACAAGCACGCTGACCTGGAGGGACCCATTTCTCGGACATTTTCGTACTCACTACCTCCTGAGCTCAAAAGTCATATCGTCCTGGTGCACCCTAGTGTCTCATGATTAATCCGTTTTCTGTGTGATGTACGCGCGGGAAGTGAAGTAACGCTAGCTTTCCCATCCCATCCACGCCCAAAACCTCGCCGTAGGTCAAGCGAGCCTCCAAGAGTCTCGTCAGATCTGTGACCACCACTTTCTCTCCTTCAGCATCAGTCGGTCTCCAAAACCAGGAGTCAATTCCTGAATCGTGCATTCCAAACGCAGACGATGAATCCACTATGAATTGGATGAAACCCTACGGCCTTCCGTGCAGTTTTGACTTGCACAAAATTCCTTTTGCTGGCCCAGCTCTGCCTATGGAAGGCAACAGCCTCTGGCTTTCTGGCTTCGAGAACGCGTTTGTACATAGGAACACATCCAGGGTGCGTCTGAAGTTCTTAGTGCTCTCTTTTGTCAGTTATAAATGACTTTTCTCATCCGTTGTGGTTAGGCGTTTCTAGAGCATTGGAGACCCGACCTTCCTGGCCGCCAATTATTCGATTTGGTAACCATCAAGGGCGGCATGAACAACCAGCTTCCAGGCGGGCAGCACTTGATTGTGGTGAGCTCGTTCTGTGCCTTCTCTGTAGGTTGCGCACTGCTAAATGACGTTGCCGTCGTAGGATCAAGAGATGTGGCGACTCTTGAGCACTGCTGCAAACGTACCCGTTACGTTCATGTCTGTGGGTAATGAGGGGTCATCGGATCCTCATGTTTGATTTCTGGACCAGCTTGAGTATCTGCTCAAGTTAGAACACCCCCCGAAAGTGTTGGTACATAACCGACCTTTCGCGGAGCGACGTGCGGACCCAGTACTTGCCAGATCAGCATACTTTTGGACTCCCTCCTCCTGCACTACCAGCTCACTCAGCTTCGTTAGACGCCTGTGCGAGGGCTACGCAAAACTCGCCGCCCGCGGAGTAAGCATCATCGCGCCTGTGATGATGGGAGGTGTCGAGGCCACCTACAGCCCTTCCGGTAAGGACTGCAAACTTTGATGGTACCTTCCCCGCAAGCTGTCCATAGTAAGTTCCAGTCCTCAAGCCAGCAGCCATTCACGTCTGACTAATCTGTGTCATTAACAGTGTTACTAGTGTCGGCGGCTCAGAGGTGCAAGATGGATACGAAACACCTTCACCGGGCATCGTTTCCAATTCAGGAGGGTTTTCGAACTTGTTTCCGAGGCCATTGTATCAGGATTCTGCGGTGCGGACCTTTCTGGAGCAGTTGGAAGATGGAGTTTATCAAGGGCGGTATGATCCCTCTGGTCGTGCGAGTGAGGAGACACTACTCTTTTCGAGAATGCACGTCACTGAAGATGCTTCTCTTCTCCAGCTCCAGATGTTGTCTTGCACCAGTGGATAGCTCGGGACGCTTCTGAAGAAATCTCGTTTGGAACACCAGCGTTCGCGGCTGCCTTATTCGCCGGTGCAATAGCGTTGTTGAACGACGAGCTACTTGCTGCTGGGAAGCCAGTTCTCGGATTTCTCAATCCTTGGATGTATCAGAATATGGATGCCTTCACGGATCTGACTGTCGGTTCGTGCTCCTTGTTCCTTGCCTTGACTGGCTCTTGAGCTCGAGCCTGATACTCCTTGTTTTAGGAGATAACCCGGGTTGCAACACCCAAGGGTTCAGCGCTACTTCGGGCTGGGACCCTGTGAGCATTTACCTGTCTTCTCCGAGTGTGGAATAGCTTGCTAACGAGGTTCTTGACGTGCAGGTTACTGGTTTGGGATCATTCAACTACGCGACATTTCGCAAGGCGGCGGGGCTGTGAAGGACTTAGCACAATTGGGTTCGCTGACTGGCTTCAGTCCTTTGGATCGTGTAGTATGTGGGCCCTGCGAATGCTGCGTAGAGACTTCAGCCTGTTATCACTTGTTAACCCGTATCTCTTCTGCTCGCGACTTGAACCATGTAGTTTCCACGGTGCAAACCTGCAACAGATCGGGACGTATCTTGAGAATGAGTACATCCAAATCTCCAAACGTGGAACTCTGGTAAGACAAAAGGAATGTGTTGGGCGATGACCAGACGAAAGTAGAGTACGAAAGGTGTTTGCGGTCATGCCGAACGTCTGTCAGCTGAAGCTGAAGCTGACCGCCACCCACCATGACGGCGACCATCATCTGCTCTCTCTTTCAGTACCACCAACATCAAATCAGCGCAATACCCACTCTATAATTATCTCTAATCACTGAACGCACTGCACCGTGGGCTTCCGTCGACCTCGCATCCCGATCACCCGTCTCCGTTTCAAGCTAAACTCCGACCCAAGAACCTCCATCCATGTCTACGCACAGACTGCCCCCACCAAACCTACGAGGATCTACTGGCTTACGCAGTGTCACCGAGCTTCCTTTGACCAGTATTCATGCTCGATAGCAGGATTCTCGAAGTGCATACCCACACCGATCTCCTTCTTAAACGCCCTACACGCACAGGCATTGATGCATCAGCAGCCGTGGCTCTCCAATCTTTGATTCTTCCTGTGTATGGCATATTAAAGCGTCTCCAGCACGGGTTGAGCCTTACGACTTCCCCCACCCAGTCGCTATGTCAGCAGAAGGACATCTCCTCTATCTTGACCAGTTCTCTCGAAGATGCGAAGGCTTCCAGAACCAGTCGCTCTCTGATTCAGCAGGTTACCAGGATGAGAGAACTGTACTTCGATGCGACTTTGAAGGTAGGCACGATGGTTCCAATCCATGAGCCTACGAGTTGCTCATCGTCTGTTGAAGGCACCTCAATTATTTTACATGGCGTGCCGGGCAAACAGGATCTAGATGTCAGCTTCGATGGCCATGATGCTGAAGATGCATTCAGGGAGATACCTGAGAGTGGATCGGATTGGAACTGGAACTTATCATACGATTTCCTGGTGTCTCCACCGCTCGAAGACCGTCCTCACACCATCGAGTTCGGTCAAGATGACTCCTCTTTCCAGGATATCCCGAGAATCGATCATGCATACGTGAGCCCGGGACGAAACACTTTTCTTCGAGGGAGGTCGATGATGGTGGACGACCCGTTACTCGAATATAGAGACAGATGGACGGAGTATCCGATCAGCTCCATCTTTCCGAGAAGGCAGGAATTGGGATTTGACCTTCCAGCTGGCACCTTCCATGCGTGCGATGCGCCTGGGTGCACCGCTGTACTCGAATTCTTCGGTGCGTTCCGCGCGAGCTAAGGCAACGATGATTGTTGACTCTTGCTGCAATGATCAGGCACGTCTGTGACTGTCGTCGGCTGGCGTGGGTCGAATCCTCCATGGTCTCCAGTGACGAGACCTCGCATGAAAATCACGATAGATGGCAAGGAGTATTTCAACCAGAAAATAAATACGTCCGGCCCTCGGGGCAATTTCGACCTATTCTCTACCACAAGAGGTAAACCCAGCCTGACAGCGGGCCTGCACACTCTCCGCGTACAGTTCAGCAAGTTTCAAGATTTCCTACCCTTCGTCCTGGACTACGTCTTGTACGAGTCTGCATTCGACTCGCTAGAGGCCCTGGAAGCATTGATTGGAGACGGTGCAACTGCCACTTCCACTTCCTCGCCGGTCGCTCTTTCTGCAGGTGGTCCAGAGCCCAGTGAGGAGGACACCAAAGGCAGCAGCAGCCAGCTGATCGGTACTGCAGTGGGTGCCGCCATCGGCATGACACTCGGAGCCGCAATCATACTGTTCTTAGTGGGGCTCATCTGGCGTCGACGTGCTCGTCAGCAGAAGAAAGTTTCTATGTCTAGTGTCGAAGGTACGCTGACCTGCACGTAGGCTTCGAACTCATAGTATACTGACAAACCTCCCTATGTAGCCCCACCACCTTCTAAAGCTACCTCGCGCCCACCTCCCGTCCCTGCCCAAACATCCTTAGCCGGCAATGCGACCAGCCAACCCCCCGTCTCCACAGCAGCAGATGCGGAAGGCTGGCGTCGAGAGCACGACATCGGTCTCGTCGGCTACGGATACACGTCCTCTAAGAACCTCAAATTGTGGGCTACCAACCAGAAATATGTATCCGCTCCCCCGCCTTACAAAGGTCCGGGTAATGGCTATCCAGCTGCGAAGAGCGAGAAGAGGTGGCTGGAGTGGTTGAGGGAAACTGAGAAAGTAGAGACTGATGGTGATCATGACGCGCAGCCGAAACGCAGGTTCTTCATCCAGAATAATAGTAGCGATGTTAGGAGCAATGTTGGCCTGCAGGCCGACTCGCGCCTTGGCTGAGGTGTCGCTCGGAGAGTGCTACGCTCTATGCGCAGGCTAACTCTTCTTCTCTGTTTTTCTCGTCTGGTGTGTCCCTTGATCTGGACCTGTGTATCCTTCTATCTGTTCTCGTAGATGTAGGATGGTACTGAGATCTCTTCTCTTCTCTTCTTTCATGTAGGATATATGTTCGCGTTGTTGGATGCTCAGAATGTATGTACGTTGTGTTTGTAAGAATTCGAGGTCAAGTTTCTCTCTGCACTTTCGAACGGGCACCAGGTGGAGGAGAGCGGCAATAGGTACCACGGAGTCAAATCGTTCCACGGAGTTCGGAGAAGGAGGTGTTTAGACTTTGCCTCCGCACTGTGCCAAGCTCGATCGCCTTTCTGTGGTCACATGAGCTATTCCGACGTTCTTCCGCTCATTCTTGCAGTTGCCTCTGTCAGTGCCAATTGGGAATTTAGCCTCAGCTTCAAGCTTCGACGTTCATCGTCGTCTGCACTTCAATTTCTGCTGCAGATCTCAGGAGGTGTTTACATCCTACTCTGCGTCACTGAGCACGCTGTGGCTTGTCGACTTTCGAATTCGGGCCCCTTGTCATCGCGGTAAGTACTACCAAGTGCTTACTTTCCAGCTTCTGCCTGTGTTCCGCCCGGTCCCACTTGAAAGAGCCGATCACTTCCGCGCTGTCATTGTTTCGCCAATTCCACGGAGGCAGGCCGTTATCTTCAGCGAGGCTACATAGCGAATATTCGCTTCTTGGCTCTGAATCTTGCTTTAATCTTCAAACATAGGCCTAGGGTTTGCTTGCGACTCCGAAGTATTGCGCGACAGTTCGAAGGACATGTAAGTACAAGTCTCGCCGACAGACCGACCGGCTTCTTATCGTCGCCATCAAGTACATCATACTCTCTTCGACATCTCTTCACGTTGTCTTGACGAGCAGCTAAGCGCATCACGCTCGGTACCGGTCACCTTGGATCTTATGTACGAGTTGGTTACAATACGAGTTGTCCCGCTATCGCCGATTACTCAACTGGTGCCCTCACCTTCCGAATATACTGGGCTGGCCATGGAGCACCGACGGGATCCTGGCGACGCCTCATCGCATACAAAAGCTGTGCGTTGACGTTGACGAGGGCGCGCCAGTTTGCACCGCACTGCCTGTGTCGGGAGTCGGTCTACTCGAGCGAGCTTCCATCGACTGAGCGGCGCCGCGGTCTCCCACCTTCATGTTCTCTCCGATAACCGGCGTATGTACGAACTAGCGTTGGTTCCATACTTACTTAAAATTTGATTTCCTGCCGATGCGATGTACGCATCTCTATGTTCACCCGGCCCTGACAAATACATCATTATACATGCTCACTGTGGTATCTCCATGCAGATGACTTTACAAACAGCCCTGGCCGGGGACCATTGGCATCATTGGGGAACGGAGGTCGTCAACGTGGTCGTGCCTGCCGAGCGCTAGTACAGGCCGCCGAGCGGGAAGAGCTGGCGTTGAGCTAGCGTGTATCCGTGGCGAGAGTCTTCTCTGCTCAAGCCTGTCGATCTATGAATTGACCGAAGAGCTTTTGCGAAAACGCAGTGGACACGTCGAGGCGTCTGCCTGTTGCTCGTCTTAAGCCTCGTCTTGTCGGAAACCGTGCCTAGCCTGACCCGGGCGACTGGTCAAGATTCGGTAAGCCCTTCAGGCGACGTATGTATATACTGTACTACGTATTACCCAGGACGCAGCACACTAGTACTACACCCTTGGTATACTGAGGCCATCGGGCTGCCTTTCCAAGAGCCGCGCGCCGTAAAAACCCAGCTGGCTCAAGCATGCCTAAGGTGATATTAACCAGTCTGAATCGTGGCCCGCCTTGTTCATCCAGCAGAGTGGTTGAGCTTCGTATGCGACGACCTCGAGCAAGCACTTTCCTTGAAAGTGCACGAGCGCTCCCTCCAGAGCGGGGCCAGATCAAGAAAGATCCACCGCTACCATCACGCTATCAATCACCCAAATTTGAATTTTCAACTGGACTCTCAGCTCCCATTCAGTCCTACTGGACACATATCCAACTCGTCATCGTCAGCATTTACACACCGTGTGCAAATCTTCCCTGGACCCATCTCTGGCCCAATCAGCATCATCATCAACAAACTCTATGCCGCATACCACGTTGATGTAGGGCTCCAGATGTCAAATTGGAGACCTACGCACCATAAAATGATAAAACCCACTCCCCGCGTTCTGTGCGGGCCTTTTCTCCCATCCTTCTCATACAAATCATCACGCTCCTCGTCCTGGTGGTGAGAAGACACGACGACGACGACGACGACAAGCTGACCTCCGCGCCTACCAATGGGTGCCTTCCATGGTATCCCCTTCGATACGCCGCAGGCGCTTGAGGCTGCAGAGAGGACGTTGCATCATCTTCTAATAACTCGTTACACTGCTGGTGCGTGCGGGAGTTTGTGGGGTATGATGAGGACACTCACACTTTCTTGATTTGCAGCGGCTGGTATCACAGTACGTCTGGCCTTTGTCGCCCAGCACGGCCGCTGCTCACATCATCATCACCTGTCTTTCAGCTGCTGCTCTACGACCACATGCTCACGTACGTCAAGTCTTGGAAGGCCAAAGGCAGTCTCGACCGTGGCTGACAATTGACGTGTAATATAGCTTCGGTGACGAGGTGAAGTATATCTGGAAGTCCAAGGAATGGACGGCGCCGAAGTACATGTTCTTCATCGTGCGATACGGTGTTCCATTAGCGGTACTGGGCCATATCATCCGTACGTCCTACAATCTTGCTCTCTGCCGCTTGCCTGGCTGACCTCCTGCAAAGAAATGAGTGGACTTTCGAATATAACGCTCAGTGATGCTGTGAGTTTCTCTCCCGTTAACATGCGATACCACGGCGATGCTGACTATTGAGCTCGATTCAGTTGTAAGATCCCATTCCCACCGTCCAGGTCTGTCTGTACCCGTACTGAACTCTACTCGTGTGAAGCTGCCGGGGATACTTTGCTGTATCGGTGAGTCCCAATGCCAATCTGACGCGCGCTTCGATCCCTGTCTAAAGCACTGCAATCTCCAGACGGCCTTCGGTCTCACCACCATCGCAATGACAAATTGTACGTTTGCACAGCACGCGGATGCGGATCCGCTTTTGGGGACTCAACTAAACGCCCTTTCTTCTGAATCTTCAGTCATCGTGTTGTTGCGGTTATGGGTTCTGTGGGACCGCGACAGGATCGCAGTAGCGGTCACCGTGTTCGCATTCGTCCTCACCAACGTCGTGTCGCTGGGAATGCTGATTTTTATGATCACGCGGGTATACGGTGAGTAAACGGTGCCTCGACCTGTCCCTTTCGATTTCTCCACATGAAATGGGTTGCCGGGAGCAGACCTGGGATCCATCATCCGCTGTCCAAACGGTCGATCGAACGTGATCGACGACGCCTCCGAGGTCCAGTTTGCTCCTCCCCGTTATGCATTCCAAATTGTATTCGTGGATCCATTGACGTCCGTTCGCTGACTTACTTCGTCTTCCGCAGCGACTGTGACATGGAATCAAGCTATCCTGATGTGTTCTCCAGCTGAGCGCCTGCCTTTAGGTGGACTGTGGATTCCTGGCGTACGCATGCATCCGCCAATATTTATGCTCGGCAACGGAGGCTGACGCTGCTACTCTTCAGCTTGTTTTTGAGGTCATTATATTCGTCATGGCATGCTTCAATGCGCTCTACCGACCGAGGCCTTCACACGACGCGTTGGCGAAGGTTCTGTACAGGGATGGTTTGACGTATTTTGCTGTGCGTATGCTCGCTGTTCTGTTCACCGTTTGACAAGGTGCTGATGCTTGTCGTTCTCGCAGGTGCTCTTTAGTAAGCCTGACATCATCTCCTCGTCAGAAAGCTTTGGGCTAACTTGGATGTGTGTTCCCAGCGATGCGAATTATCAACGTCGTCGTCGGCTTTGTGGCTCCTGTAAGTCTAAGTTCCAGTCCCAGAGTTTGCAGAGACGTTCTGATTTTGTTACGACTAGCTCTCCCTCATCTTCGTTGGAGTCTTGTACGTCCCGATTCCCCGTCATCTCACTCCTCTCTCCGTCCTGATAGCCGTGTTAGCTTCGTATGGTGCACCACCACCATCACCACCACCCGGCTCGTGATCAACATACGGAAGATGTCCGAGGCACCAGATGATGACGACGACGAGCCAGCCACACCACTCCCACTCACCAAGTCACCCTCCCGCAAGCGCAGAACACCACTCCCGTACGACGAGCAATCGATAGACGATCGAGGACTAGGACCACGGAATTCCAAGTTCTCAGAGTACTCACGATCTAGCGTCTCTGAAGCCGCGCATCACTCAAACGCAGTATCGTCGTACTCATGCTCGAATTTTGGCTCGGGGAATTATGGCGGCAGAGCGGCTCCTCCGGCTAGTCGGACGACTGCAACTGGGGCATTCGAGCATGTCGAGCACATCGATTTAACTCCAATACGGCCGCGCAGTATAGGAGGTGGCGGTGCGTGGGTCGAGCCGAAGTCGTGGCGAAGGAGCGAGAGTGCGAATGGGCACCACGGGAGGGGCCATTCCGAGCGGAGCTTTGGGGACATGAGCGAGGAGGATGGGAGCGTTTTAGACATCGGGAGGTTCAAGTGATTTGGGTCGGCTTGTATCATCATCTGTATCATAGCATTCGGGGTCCTGGACCCATCCTCTGGTGTTTCCTTTGGACGAGATTTCGTAACGGATTACCTATCTATCCTCCCCATGATTATTTGGCAGGTAGCATTCACGATCATTACTTCCCCTTGCATATCTTTATTTTTTATACCTCTATCCACCTCTACCATAAGTACCTAAGTACCCTTCATATTCATCCACTGATACCCCTCATAGGCTCATCTCCTCTGCGATCACATGCACGCTGTGGAACCTGCTGTCTCCCGCCACCACTACTATTAACCTTCTCCGACCCCTCTTAATCATGCCACGGATGAACTGCGTCCTTTGCGGCTCTACTGATACATTCGAGTCATACACCAGCTTCCACCTACAAGACCAATCTCCAGGCTTTGCCGCTTCCGAACAGACCAGTGGGGCAAACTCGCTCGTTAAACAGCTCCGCGAGAAGCTTGTAGCAGTGAAGGAGGCCGTCAAGAAGCTAGAAGAAATCAAAGTTGACCTACTCACGCAGCTGAACACACAGCTTAATGCCATCGCCCCAATCCATCGGCTTCCAGCCGAGATCATCCTGTCGATTTTCGTGGTCCTAGTCGAGAAGTGTACAGAGGATGACTACCTGTCCGACCGCGACTTCACTTGGGAAGAGACAAACGCAGTTTTCATCCATGGGCATCTGCCGCAGTATGCAAACGCTGGCGCGACATTACTCTAGCTTCGCGTCTGCCGTGGGGCGCGGTTGTCTATCACACGGGGCTGGCTCGCTGGCATGGAGCCAAGACAGAAGCTCGTCGACTACTATCCAACTGCAGAGAACAGGGGATACAATCCCCTTCGCGTCCTTGCGTAGTACATTCAAGGAAGAAGAGATGGGAGAAGAGCACGATTTTGCTGACGACGATCTCGATGCTCTCGGTCAGTTCATCGAAAACGTCATTCCGAGATGTAGGCAATTGGAACTCCGTGGGTTCGTTCCAGAAGATCTATGTCCAGACAGCCCATTGGACCTCCAGCATTTGGAGAGCTTGCTCGTCAACAGCGACGCCTGGTCGCTTTCGCCGGCGTTCTCGTCCGCGCCATGACTCGAAAGGCTCACTTTGCAAGGAATCATCTATGTACTATTTTCCTCATCACCTCGTCCCATGGTCTCGCCTCAGATCCACTTACCGTCGAATGTGCAATCAAGTTGGGCGACATTCTTCTTCTGCTCGGTCTTGCCTCGCAATTAACATCCATCTCCTTGACACCGCACGTGTATGGTATGGTTGCGGAAGTACCAGAGGATGCTACAGTTGTCCTTCGGTACCTGGAAGTTCTCCAGTTTCCAATCAGTTCGATCAGCGGATACAAAGTGGAAAGGGCCTTGCGACGTATGACAATTCCTTGCCTGCAAACCCTCTTCGTCTCCCTCGGCTCTCCTGTATTTTCCCGCCAGACACTGGACACCTCCCTGCCATTCGTCAGTCAGTTCAACACCTCGCTCACATCACTCTCCGTCCATTGGCCTTTGTACAACTCCCTGACACACGATGGTGGCCGTCAGTTCTTCACCCTGCTTTTCTCCCTCCAGTCTCTTCGCCTCCACATTTCGTCTTTGGCGTGCGACGTCCTGCGCATATTGACCTGGCAGCCATCTGAAGGTAGCTCGTCATACGCTACACAAATTTGTCCGGCACTTCCCAAGCTCCACTGCAACCCGAAGGAGCTACGTCCCGACGGAGATCCACAAGCTCCCCTGGATTTCAGCGCTTGGAAGCCCTTGCGCGTGATGGGGGAAAGTAGACTTCCCTCTTCCGAAACGAACCAGGGGCCCTCCGCGGAACACAGCTTCATTCGAGTCGTTACTCTGGGACCTATCCTCTTTAGACACTGGGAAGACGCTTCAGGCCAGGAGGAAGAAGGCCTCGACAACATCGAGAATAAGGCCGCTTTTGACTGGTTGGTGAAGGCGAACAATGCACGGTTATTCGAGTTTCGACTTGCTTACGCGGAGAACACTGTTTCGTCGGATGATGGTGTTTGACCGCAGTCTAGGCATGGTGAACTACTATAGCTAGCGATATACATTGTATGCGCAGGAGATTTGCTACTGAGGTACATGTACACCTGGGGACAGGTTTGTACTTAACGACTTTTTAGGTACATAGCTCTTTATATCATGTGTACACAAAGTCCTTCAGCGCGATCCTGTTGCGTCAGTCTTTCTCTTCCTCATGCATCTTCATGTGGTCGGCTCTGTGTTGTGCACCAAATAATGTGAATGACGCCGCCAAGCACCACAAGCTGGACTGCGAGCTCCGCCACCACCGACCCTTGTCCCAAACCACCCACGATGTCAGACCCCCAAGAGCGAACGCAAGACGTCTGCGAGATCCGCTCCAACTTTCACGTCGACACGAAAGTGAACCTCACGCCTGCTGCGTACCCACGACCGAGGGTCAGCAGGGACATCGAGCAGTTCGTGCAGGGCTTGGATCTCGTAAGTACGCGCTGACGACGTTATCTGGCCTGTTTGGTCTCTCTGACGGCGTTTACTAGAACGTCGATGATCTCTTGGACCGACCGACTTTGAAGGTAAACACTGTCCCAGACGACCAACCGCTCGCGAGTTACTATATCTCGTACGTTGGACAGTACTGGCATTCTCAGCGCCAAAGCCAAAGTCACGATCGGCTGACACTTAGATCTAGTTCATCGCACAACACGTACCTCCTCTGCCGCCAGCTCATCGGACGCGCTTCCGCTGCCGCTTACACCCATGTTCTCGAACGCGGTGGTCGCTGCGTCGAGATCGACGTATGGCCGTCCAACAAAGGTGTGGCCTTCGTTCTCTGATACATCGCCCTTCACCTCAGCTCAGCGTCCCTCCAGGCCTTGTCGTAACACATGGACACACGTTCTCCCAGGCTATTCCTCTCGATTCTGTTCTCAGCGCCATCGCCGAGGCGGTGGGTCCCGAAGATTGGCCAGTGTTCATCAGTTTGGAGTGTCATGTTCCGCTAGCAGGACAAGAGGAGCTTGCGAGTATGATCAAGGAGAAGATCGGGGATAAACTTGTTCTAGGGAGAAATGAAGATCTGGGAGATAACGCTGCCACCCCGAAGGATTTCTTTGGGAAGATTCTGCTCATGGTTAGTGACGTCTGCTCGGACACGTGTACTTGTTGACTGATACGACGATGAGTAGGTGGAATACTTCATGCCTCCTAGTCTGCTAGGAGAGGAGGTAGAAGAGGAGTCGTCCAGCAGCTCAAGCTCGAGCTCGGATTCAGAGGGCGCATCGAGCATCTGGCCTGGGCGCCGCAAGCGCAAAGAACCTAAGCCGCGTATCTCGGACTCCCTAGCGCAACTCGGGTTCTACTGCCGGAGTATGAAGCCCAAGAAGGGTTGGTTCACAGAGAGTACGCTTTCTACCACCACTGCGCCGATCTGTTGGCTAACACAGACACATCTCTAGACCTCGTCGACCCAGCCCACATCCTCATCAACATCTCCGAATCCGGCCTCGGCGCCCTCCTCCCCGCCGCCCTCACCGACCTAGTCAAACACTCCAACAACTACCTCCGCCGCGTCTTCCCCCACGGCATGCGCATCACCTCGTCCAACCTCAACCCCATCACCGCCGCCTGGTCGAACGGGAGTCAAGTAGCCGCGATGAACTGGCAGGTGTACGATCGCGGGCTGGAGCTGAATGAGGCGATGTTCGTTGGGTCGGATGGGTGGGTGCCTAAGCCTGCTGCTTTGGGAGAGCCGGTGACGAGGAAGGTGAGGATGAAGGTGGATGTGAAGGGGGTGTCTGCGAGTGAGTTGGTTCCCTCCAATGTTCCCTGCCACCATTGACTAATTCATTCATGTGTAGTCCCGCTACTGAACCGCAAGGGAGGCACGGTGGACATGTACGTCCGGGCATACCTATTCACCACTACCAACGCAGGGGAGAAGAAGTGGCGCTCCACGAACGTTAAGCTGAAGGATGTTCCCGAGGAGGGCGGGGATCTCTCTTTGGAAGGCGACGGCGAGTCCTTCGAGTGGGAGTTTGAGGATATCGGACTGTCATTCATCAGGTAAATCCCCCCGTCACTTCTACCTTGACCGAGTCTCACGACCCACTAGATTCAACGTCTGGGAGGCCGTGTTTGGGAGAGACAACAAGCTGACGGTATTCTGTGGCAAGATCGAACACATCCGGAACGAGATATCCTCCGACCCTGCTCATAACGGGTGGAGGTTCGTGCGGATGTTGGCTGAGGATCACGGCGGGACGTATACCGGGTGTACCCTCCTCGCTCGGTTCCACTTTACCGACGTGTAGAGTGAGCTGAACGAGCGCAGAGGAAGAGCACAATATAATGTATAACAGCGTGTTAGTCAGTGTACACAGAGAGATGGAAGGAAATGTATCAATGGAAATACCACTACCCAATCATCCCCGTCCAATCATAGTTCTCGTACCCCAGCCCCGTCCTAAACTTATTCACTCTCTCCTTGTTCCTCCCAATATCGAGCTTTCTCGGCTTTCTCCACCGCCTCGGCTCGAGCTCTAACACGTTCCCGATGATCTCGCCCGCGAAGTACCTATTACCCCCCATCCCCATCAGCCATTCTCCTCATCATATAAAAAAGGGAAAGAAAGAAGGAACGCACCAAGGAAACTCCCCACTCCCCTTCTCCCCCTCGCCCATCCCGCCCACCTCCTCCTCCTCCCGGTCATTACTATCCAACCCCTCGATAACATGCCCGTACCCCTTCTCGCCTTTATGGTCGAACATGACCATGAAGTAGGGGAGCTTGGAGACCATGCTGCGGCGGAAGCCGCCGGGGCGGTGGGTGAAGTCGATGAGCTTTTTGTGTGTGGACCATTCGGTTTCGGAGGTCATTATGGATTCCTACAACTTTGGTCAGTACGAAAGAAGATAGGGGGACGAAAGAAGAGAGAGGGGGACGGACGAACGAACCTTGAAATACCCCGGCAACACATCAAACGCCCCCCACGGAACAGGCACACACTCAATAACCGTATGCTTCTGCTTCTTGAAACTGATCACAGTCTCGTAGAACACTACACCTTTCCCCACCTCCTGCTCCGAGAACATCTTCATCAGCGTCTTCATGAAGTTCTGTCCACCATCACCACCGTCAATCAGGCCCAGTTTCCATGCAGTGAGGGGAGGAAAGGGGAGGGAAACGCACCTTCACCTGATCCCAAACATCATCGTCCGCTTCCAACATATTGATATGGTGGTGGATCGGCACGATCAAGCAATGACCTGGTACGAGCTCCTCGGTGAGTGTGCAGCTGAGGTAGACGCTCGTGCCGAGGGCGATGATGGGTGCTTTGGGGAGGGCGCTGGAGTTCCCGGTGGAGGAGGATTCGGGGAAGCAGAAGGCGCAGGATTGGAGGGCTGTGGAGGATTTTTTGAAATCTGTGAGTGGGTGGGAGGAAGGGGGAGGAAAGGAAAGGGAGAGAAACAAGATCAGTAGAGGAAAGAAGATGCGGGGAAAGGGAGGGGGACGAACCGTTAATAGCGAACGTCCGCTTTTGCATATCCGTCCTAACATGCTCTTTCCCGAACTTGAGTGCGTTATCATCCATGTAGTCCAGGTCGTTCTACATCCACCTGAGCTCAGAATAGAAATCGTGAAGGGATGAATAGAACGAGAACGGACCTGGTACTTCCCGTCCGTCATAATCGCCCTCGCCAGCTCCGCGTCCATATTCTTCTGGTCCGCCATCCCCGCTCCAAACTTCTCGTGCCGGATAATATCTGCCAAAGAGGTCCGGTCGTCAGAGGCGTTGTACCGGAGTACTTCGCCGGTTTTGGGGTCGTGGGATTGGAACTGCACATAGTTCGGGATGAGTCGATGTGAGATAGAATGCATGAGAACACAAGACATAACGGACCTGTTCCTCCTTCTTCTTCCTCCTCCCATTCCCAGGTAACGATTCAGCCACGTCCTCCTTGGTAGGGGTAGCCGTCCCATAATCATACAGCTGCCCCCGCGCGTCGAGGGTGGGTACCATCTCCACCTGCGTCACTTTTCCCCCAACCCCTTGACCCCCTGCACCCTGGCCCTGGGCTAATTCATCGTATTCTTTTTGTAAGGCCTCGGCATCTGGCGTCCCCATGAGTTTCGCACGGATGACGCGCGCTTGGAGGCGGTTGAGTGCGGATGGTGAAGGGGGTCGACCGGGGCCGGAAATGACATGGTCGCCTTCGGTGGTGATTCGGCGAGGGGGCGGTGTGAACGCCGATGGGATGGGCGTATGCGCTTGGATAGGTGTGTGCGTTCGTACCAAGGGCGAAGGAGCCGAGGGACCGCGTAAGCTGTCGACGCGGCGGTTCGTAGGGGGTGGGGTGGCTCGATCGGGAGTGTGGATGTTGGAGGGACGGCGGAAAGAGGATGACCGGCTTGAGGAAAGACTTCCGGGTTCGCCTCCACCTGGTGTGAACATCATGCGCTTCTCGCCCCCATCGCGGTCGTTTCGCCCGCGACTGTACTCGCTACTCCCACCACCACCACCACCACCACCACCACCACCACCACGACGAGAATCGCGCTCGTCGAGGATGCGGCGCTCTTCAACTGCGTCGAGGTAGGCTCCGAGAGAACCGAAGCGGTCGATACCGACTTCTTCGAGGGGCTTAGACTCTTCCTCGGCTGCTTCGTAGACTCTGCGGAGACGCATCATGCGCCATGAGGAGCCGGGGCCGCCTGGGGTGGGTTTGGGTGTTCCTGTGCTTTCCGCCGCTGCTGCTGGTGGAGGGGAAGGGCTTCGGCCGGTTACGAGGGAGGTGTTGAGTTCTTTACTGCTGATTACTCGCTGGAATTACACCATGTCAGTGATACAGCAACGATATATAATAGATAGTTGCACACACCGCGGTCGGATCAGGTTTCAGCTTCTGCGCGTCCCTACGCGTATGTTCGGTACCGAGCGAAGCGAAGAACGAGCTCGAGTTCGCCTCGCCTTGGTTAGAGGCTCCGGTATCAAGCATCCAGTCGTCTCGCTTCACGGTAGATGGGGCGGTAGGTGCCTCGACGGCTTTCTCTACCCATTCGTCCTCTTCCTCGTCGGCATCGTCTTTGGTTGAGCGTTTCTTGCGCTTGCGTCGGTCGTCGATGTCGGAGGAAGATTTGTGGTGGCGTTTCTTGCTGCTGCTGCTGCTGCTGTTGGATTTGTGCTTGGAGGAGGAGGAGGAGGAGGAGTGTTTGCTGGTTTTCAAGGAGGATTCCATGGTGGGAGTGTGACGCAAGGTGCGCTAGGCGGGAGACTGGAGTGGACGCCGCGGTCAAAACGCGATCACGTTCTTCGTGCCAGGTTAGCAAAAGTCAAAGGTAAAAGTCGTGTTGATTGATTCATCCCTTCAGCTTCAACCACCACCGTCTTTCCTTAAGATCCAATCTCCACGACACCTTCATCTCCCATCCGCTGTACACGATGTCACTTTGAACTCACATTCCCTGACCCAGAAGATCTGACAAGGCACCAAGAAGACAGCCCCAACCACTTCGTATGCGATCTGGGCAACTATATCGACGAACATCCAGTTATAGATTACGGATCGTAACAAGAGCTATTAGACCCAAACCAAGAGCTGGAAGGTCATGAATTCGAAGAGCACCAAGACCCGTGTCGTTGTTGTGTTTCTGCTGGTCGCCGATATCCTGCTCCGCAGGCGCTGGCGCAGCACATGGTATGGAGGCAGGCATAACGGTGATACGTGGGAGTACGAATGCGACGTGGCCGAGGTGGAAGAGCACTCTTACTGCCTGGAATGCGAAGATTTCTCCGAAGACGACGACGAACGAGGGAAACACTATGCGATGGTGCACAGAGAGCGGTTTTGCGACGTGAAGGGCTGTGAAGAGCTGCTGGACAGCGCGGAAGAGCTAGCTCGACATCGTAGCGAAGAGCACAGACGTCAAGGGTGCTGCGGCACAGGCAGCATACCGGACGAGAACAGCCAAGTGAATGGTCAGCCCTTTCAAAGCGTACAAATTGCTAAGCTGCTGGGTCTCCAGCCTCGCAAGGGCGTCCCACTCAACAACAGCTGCGGCTATCGAATGAAACACGTCAGCCGCGCCGCAGTCATTCTACACCTCGAAGCCGGCGCCTGCCCCAATGGCATGAGCCTCCGCCAACTCAACCAGCTCATCCTAGAGCACGACAAAACCCAGATGTTCATCAAGGTCCGTGACGTCGAGCACATCAACGCATCTCCCGCGTCGATACAGCAGCACGAGTGCCGAGGAAATCATTGGATCTGCATGAAGTGCGGTAAGACGTACAGCTCGCAACGAACCTTGGAAAAACATGTGCAGAGTGCGATACATTTGCAGAAGGCCTGGGTTGTTGGCGGAAGTTACGGTGGTGCTTCTTGGAGGTGGGTCAGCATATCGAGAGCAAGAAATGCGATGTGTACCAAACCTTAAGGGTCGTGAGCACGCTGAGTTTTCTGCTTTGGAAGTTGACAAGCTGGAGGGTCGAGGAGGTGGATGATTAGAAGCGACCTTGCTCAGGCTCAGGGGAGAGCGGGCGCCACCTGTTTGACGCGATCACGAGGCTCGTTGCGTCCGGTCGACGTCGCGTCGGCCCATTTACAACTTCTCCGTTGCTAGATCATCATCCTTCGCACCGGTACGTCTAATGTAGCTCCAATAGCTTTGCTAGATTACTCCCATTGCTCTTCAGACAATCCATGGTGATAGATGCCCGAACTTTTTGCGAGCATGCGCAACGATATCCACGACAGACACGAGTCAATCCCCAGCCTGGGATCTCCTCTGCTGGAGCCTAATTGTGCCATGCCAGTCTATCTAGAGGCTTATGGTAGGCTCTCAACGATATCAGTTGAGTCATACGACAATCGTGCGATCCCCCATTGTCTCCGGATGGGGAAAGCCATGGCCACTCCCAGTCGATGTCAGTATAAATACCGGGTCGAGAACCTGATGCAACCCCAACAAACCCTCTGTGCCACTTGCTGCGTCCCTAAATAGCCCTTCACCACCATATGCCCCCACCCCGGGTCGTCCACTGCGTCCGTTGCGGGCGCCCATTCCCGCACCAACAAGCTCTCCGCCAACACAAACGTTCCAGCAACGCTCACTGGCTATGTGATTTGTAATACCAGTGCAGACATCTCGACTACAAGTCCCGAGGAGAGCTAGACGGACATCGAGAGAAACAGCACTCTTACTGCCTCGAGTGCAAAGAGTTCTTCGGAGATGATCAGGACCGAACGGATCATTACTTTGACGATCACGGATACCGGTAGTCTTCCAAGGTCGACGTGATATGACGATAGGCAAGCTATGTATACAACGGATACCGGTATTGCGTGCGCATAGGTTGCACGAGCATGATCATATCCGTTGCTACCGGTGCGACGCTGCCACTTTTCGATTTCTCAGTCAAGACGCCCTGATTCAGCACATATGCGATAGCGACAATCATCACCTCTGTGAGCAATCTCACGCGCGCTTTGATCTGGACTTCGAGACGCGGGAGGAGCTCGAGCTAGTGGAGCATTGGGTCGATGAACATCCGTACTGCGATACGTGCGAGCGGTTCTTCAATTTCGAGTGGGAGAAGATGGATCACGACGAGCAGAAACACTCGTACTGTTGGGAATGCGAGGCGTTCTTCGATGATGACGACGAGCGAGAGGCGCATTGCATGGAAGAACACGGGAATGTGTATTGCACGGAGTGTAGAGTGTCGTTCGATGGCAGTGAAGACGTTTTCGCTGCGCATAATGAGGAAGAGCACCAAGATCGATATTTTATCGACTGCGCAGAGCTTTTCAGCTCGCCGAATAACTATCGCGAGGTACGTGTTCAGCTCTCCAGCACCTTTCTTACACTAATCAGAAACTTGAATATGACCACAGCATCGCACGTCGCATAAGCATACACCTTTGAGCCAGCTTTGCCGGTGTGGAAAAGCACACGTTAGCCACGCTGCCGTCATCCCCCACCTCAAAGCCGGAACCTGCCCAAATGGCATGAAACTTCGCCAGGTCAACCAATTCATCCTCGACTACGATAGAGCTCGCACCTTCATCAAGGTTGCCAGCCTCCAGGGCATCAGGCCCTCGTCCGCCACGATACACCAAAGAATACCACGCGAGTTTAATGGCGAGACCTGGAGCTGCTGGATGTGCAGTAAAACCTGCGGCACAAAGAGTGCATTATTGGCACATGCGCAGAGTCCGGTGCATCAAACGGCGGGGATGTACGATGCTGCGAAGGGGTTGCAGAGCTTTTCGGGGCGCAGTCGGCATATTGACAGCAGGCAATACGAGATTTACGAAGACAAGAGGGTAATGAAATATTTGGGAAGCCTTTTGAGGGGGTTGAAGAGGAAGAGAATAGTACATGGTCACCAGTAGCGGTAAAGGGCAGAGATCTCAACGAGATCGGGGTGATTTGCGTGCTTGACGAGGCCTGTCACACCGAATATGGAATCATCTGTCGCCGGATCGAACGTCTCTGAATGTATTTTCGTGTATGATGATGGTACAAACAAGCTCGAGAATTTACAACAGAAGACAAACCTACATCCCTCTTGGGATCACCAGCTAACCCTGACCGCAATTTCAGTCTCCCCGCCGTCGAGGTGTGTAGGCGTGTCCTGGATCTCCTTTGAGTGGACGCGCACGTAAGATGTCTCGAGAAGACGGCTGGCTAAATCATTGTCAAATTTCGCGGTGCGTTGAACTCCCTCTTAACTTAATCTACAGAGGACAAGATGCCAGTACCGAGGATAGTTGAGACTGGATCCATTTTTCCGTTGCAATTGGTGGGGTCCGTTTGGTCGTGACTGGGTGATGAGGATCTCTTGTACCAGCGTCGTGTGAGGTCATGGTCCACGGGTGATGGGCTGAGATCCCCTGAGAATGGTGGAGGTGGCAAGAGTCTTAGTATGTGTCTGAGCTAAAGAGCCACCGTGATGATTACGCCTCCACAAGTCAGCATCGCAGCATCGAGTACCGGCCCGATATCTTCCTCCTCCTACAAACACATCTTGCCTTCTCTCCATCATCCCGCTATGCTCCTAGTCGACGAATCCTCTCTGATCCGCTGCTACTGCTCCTCACGCTCATCCAGGTCCTATGCCGCACTGAATCGGCATAAACGCGCTCTCACCGACATGCACCACCTCTGCAAGCGCTGCGACGACGAGTCTAGACCGGACTTCGCGTCGAGGAAAGCGCTCGAGGAGCACTGGGCTGAAGATCACGGGTACTGCAAACCATGCAAGCGACTCATAAAGGCAGGTGACGAGGCTAGGGTTGAGCATCGTCCAGAAGAGCACGAGGATGTCTAGTGCCAGGATTGCGATGAGCTATTCGGGAACCCCAATAACCTCAGCGAGGTATGTCTGAAATCACCCCTAACGGCGAATCTGACTATTCATGATACACAGCACCGCAGATCCAGCATCCACGCCCCGCGCACGAAACACTGCCCCTGCGGCCAATCATCATCTGTGAGCGAGTCCGGCATCGCCGTCCACCTCGAGTCAGGGACATGCCGGAACGGCATGACGCGCGAGAACCTTGCGCGGTTCATGCTGGACAATCACAACGCGCGGTTCTTCGTTCGTGAATCAGGCACCGGATCGAGGTCTGCTGGCCTTCCTGCCGGGAGATGTCTCTCCCTTCGGAACGGCAGGAAGGTGTACTACGTCTGTCCAGACTGCGAATCGGCGTTTGGTTGGTTCAAGGCGCTGAGCCAGTACGTGGATAGCGCGGCGGAGAGCTGCGAGATCAAGCAAGATAGGAATATGATGAGGAGGTTGGGGAGAGTGATGAGGGGGTTGAAGGAGTGGAGACGTCCTGAATATGAGACTGAGTCGGACTCCGATTGGAATAGCGACGAGAGCTGTTGACCAGATGCCCATGGTATATATCCGCCGGTGTTCTTTGGAGGTGAAAGGTGAGTGTGAAGATGTTGTGTTCCGTTTGGTGCGACGGGCTGAGAAAGGATTCTGCGCTATAGCGCGAAGTTCGGCCCCGCGAACGAACGAAGACGCCTTGGGGAAGGTTGCGATTCCACGCCAAATACACTGGGCACCCGCAACCTCACAAAGTTTTCAAGGTCCAAGATACCATATACCCAATTCATCAGTCACCTTGCGGGAGGTCGCAAGCCGACACATAATACACCAGAAACCAGCAAGCTCTCTCTGCACTCGATATCCGAGATATCTTATCCCCAATCTATTAGTACCCCCGCCGATTTATGTCTATGTACATTACCCCAAGAACTATATCAGTATTCTACCACAGCTTCTCTCCGTCGTGACTGGAGTCTAATCAACGCGCGCCCTCTTCTTTGCGTGTCCGTCTACGTCCATTCCGTTCGCGTGCCCATTGGTGCCATTGCTGGTGCCGTTGACGCCATTGGTGTGGCCGTTGGTGCTGTTAGTATTCGCAGCAGCAAAGTACTCCTTCGACCCCTTCGGATCCGCCTTCATCCCCTTACTCCCCTCCTGCCAATTCGCAGGGCACACCTCGCCGTACTTATCCTGAACATCCATCCCGTCAACAACCATCCCACCTCTACTCAAGAAAACATTGACACTCACCGTGAACTGAAATGCCTTCACCAACCTCACCGTCTCATCCACACTCCTTCCAACAGGCAAATCATTCACCGTCATCTGCCTCAACACGCCCTTGGGGTCGATGATGAATAGCCCTCGCAAGGCGATACCTTCGTCCTCGAGGAGGACGCCGTAGGAGCGAGCGATGGACATGGATTTGTCTGCGACGAGGGGCAACTTCAAGGTGGAGGAGGAGGGGTCTTTGGGGGAGGGACCGAGGCCGCCTGCGGAGCGGGGGGTGGTTGTCCATGCGAGGTGGGTGTAGATCGAGTCGGTGGAGATGCCTAGGAAAAGATGAGAAAGGACCCCGGGAAACGGGAAGGGAGGGGAGGGAACGAACCGAGAACGACTGTGTCGAGGGCGGCGAATTCAGGGAGGGCGTCGTTGAATGCGAGGATCTCGGTGGGGCAGACAAATGTGAAGTCCCTGTGACGCGTCAGTTTATGATTTGAGTGGATAACGCGCGGAGACGTACATGGGGTAGAAGAAGAGTACCACCCTGAATGAGGAGAGGTCCGTTAGAATCTTGTGAATGCACGGAAGCATAGAGTGGGAACGCACCATTTGCCGAGGTATTGAGATAGCTCGACTTCCTCGAAGCCGCCGTTTACGACGGCTTGGGATTTGAACGCAGGAGCGGGACGTTGGACGAGGGCGGGCATGGCTATGGAAGGAGTGAAGATGGAGGAGGAGAAGGAGAAGGAAAGGTTGAAGAAAGGACGCGGTGAATTTGAAAGAAAAATAGAGTGGCGTGGTATGTAGTATTGATACGGGGCTTCTACTGTTCCAGACCATTCCTTCATCGTCCACTGCGGCTCCCGACCTGCTCCGTCCTCCTTCCTGATTTCAAATAGCTCTAGTAGGTAGTGTTGAAAATCTCTAGCCAGAGTCTGTGACTCTGAAACACGAACTTAATGACGCGTCAAACGGTACACGGTACGCGCAGAAAATTAACACCTCCGCGCGTCTATTTAGACTTGCACGTTGCGTGGCAACCCAAGATCCGACCAGTCGGCGCGCCAGTGTACGTTTTGAACTTGTTTTGAACAACCATCCTACTGCTCTACTGCGGCTAATCTGAAGTAAAGAACTTCCTTTTCACGAACTTCTCTGCTAAAATTCCATTCAAGAATGCGTTCACATCGGACGCAAAAAAGACGAAAAGAGACAATGCCAAGATAACGCGTGTGTCACACATCGCGTGAGAATGTCACGTCACACTCCTCTTTGCCCTTTCCCTTCATCACCAAATTGCCCCTCACATCGCGTGCAGGCCTCCATTTCTTTCTTTTTTGCCAAACAAGTTTTGTTTCAAAACCGGAGATACATAATTTCTAGACATGGCACGCGCGTCTGGCTCAAGAGCAACATACGGTGGTGGCGGTGGTCGATCGCAACGCCAGAGTGGCGCAGCGTCCCAGGCACCCGCGTCTAGCCAGGCGATTCAATCATCAGAGCGGAATGGACGCGCTGCGGCTGGCTCGAGGAAAGGCGGCTTCCAGCGAAGACCGGCGGTTCAGGAAGATAGTGATGAGGATATGGATGGTGATGGGGATGGGGATGGGGATGAGGAGGACGTTGAGGATGTTGGGAAGGCGGGTGGGGATGTACATAACCTGTTTCTCTCTCGCTGCTTGGGATAAGGCTGAAGGTGTGTGTGTGATGTAGGATACGTTCAGGAAAGCGAGCGACGTGGTTCGACTGGCGCTGTTCATGGAGAACAAGAGGATGCCTTTGAAGAGAGACGATATCAACAAGAAAAGCACGTTGTTTCTTTCACCTCTCTTGATCTACGTGTACATCTTATTAACCTCGACATGATACAGTTCTAGGCGGCTCACGCGCGTTCAACGCGGTATTTCCCCAAGCCCAAGACGTGCTGCAAGATGTCTTCGGCATGCACCTCGTCGAGATGCGTACCCGCGCCCAACTCGACCGTGCGTTCACAGGCGAAGCCGAAGACGACGGCGGTAAGATCGGCGCTGGGAAGAAAAAAGGTCTGTTCTTCCCCCCTCCTCCCCCCCTCCTCCCCCTCTCCTTCATCCCACTAACCAACCCAAAGCCTCAAACGCCGGCTCAAAAACATACGCTCTCGTCTCCACGCTCGACCCCCGGCTCATCGAATACGCCTCACAATTCTTCGACAAGGTCCTCGACGCCGAGATCGAAGATCAGAAAGCACAGGGTAAAGACCTCGCAGATGATGATGAGGACGAGTTGTACGCTGGCAAGAGGAATTATGGGAGCATCATTGCGTGGTCAAAGGGGGATCAGCTCGGGTCGGTGGGGATACTTTATACGATCTTGTCGTTGATACTGGTTAATGGGCGGTCCATGCCGAACGGTGCGTACAACCTCTCCTCTCTGTTCCTCCTTCGCTGACGAATTAATGTTTTGAAGACGACCTCCGCGCCGCACTCAAGCGCCTCTCCCTCGACCCCTCCGACCCCGTGTACCTCACCCCCCAAAGCACAACACCACAAATAACCACCGACCTCCTCCTCAAAAGTTTCAGGGACCACGGCTACATCGACAAGATCGACATCTCCTCTGACCCGCGTGGGGGCAAAGGGAAACGATCGCGCACCGCCGCCTCGGGGGATGGCGAGGCGGACGCGGCGGCGGAGTGGAGGTGGGGAATGCGGGCGGAGGTGGAGGTGGGGGAGAGGAAGGTGGCGAGGTTTTTGGCGGAGTTTATGGTGGGGGAGCAGATGATGGAGGAGGTTGCGAGGGAGCGGGGTGGGGACGATGATGATGAGGATGAGGATGGGGGGGAGGGAGATAAGAAGAGGAGGAAGAGGAGGGCGGAGATGGAGAGGAGGACGGAGAAGATGATGGTGAGTATTCAGACGGCGGTGGGGGGTGTTTTGGCGGATGCGAAGGAGTAGGGTGGGCGTGCGGTGACGGACATACTATGTCCTGCTCGGAGTTTGTTTCTTGTACTCGTTTCTCTTTTGCTCTTGACGTACTATTCGTAACTTAACCCGCCCGAGAGGCTCCTGCTTGTGTATTCTACATCTGCTTACTGCGTTTCCAATGTATCTTGCTGATTGAACACTCTTCACACTGAGCGCGGTCGCTCACAGTCGTTAGCGCTCGCTTAACCTCGGCCCTAAACACAGTCTCTTGGTATCAATATTCGTCTAACCGCCCATGTCTTTCGAACTCCTGGTAGACACACGTCGAGCCGCGAGGAGCGGCTCAATTATGAGTTTCATCAACTGCCATCATATAACCCGACGTGTCATCCATCTTGGCCGGCATCTATGGGCACGATCCAAGGGGAATCTGAAGCTCAGTCGTAGTTGTAGTGGAGGGCAAGCGTTCAAATTGAAAGGAGGTGTAGAGATCAGACGGCCCCATACGAAGGCAGCCAGCCGCGGCCCCAATTTGATACCGTTGTGGGATCTGTCTTTTACTTTACTTTAGCAACCACATTGGTATGCTGATGATGTGGTGCTAGCTAATCGTACGCGATGTGTGAATACCACTGATCGTCCACAAGCTCTTTCACGGTGGGTCGAGCAATCGGGTCAATCGTCAAGCATCGCCGCACGAATCTTTCTGTCTCAGAGACATCCTTTTCTGACCAGTCTGGGCGAGCGCGTACGATGCGCTCGCGTAGATTCCCCTGACGAGGGACATGGTTGAGGATTGGGTTTGCGAGGCGTCCTGCATATACACAGTCAGCTCGATGTAAGCCAAGGTACCGAAGGGGCACAGCTTACCGTCATGGGTGAAAAATCGCCCTCGATTCGGCGCGTTGACAACCATAGATTCGGGAAACGGACCACAGAGCTCCTCCATGCGAGCAAGGCGTATTTCATCGACGCACATGCCAGGGATGGGATCCACATCGAAAATACGGCCCATGTCCGCCGTGACGAGCTCAAAAGCCTGGAGGAAGCCGACTTCACGTTAGCTAGCACGCACGCAAAAATGCAGAGGCTAAGAAAACATACAAGAACTCCAAGAGCCCACACGTCAATGGGCTGTCCCCATGACACGCCTAGAGTCAGCTCTGGTGCTCGCATGCCTATGGGCATGGCGTTTTGGCGTTCAGGCCTGTGAGTCTGCTCGACAGGTATAGCTGTTGTAGAACATCAGTGCGTGAACAGCAACGAAACAGTATTCGCTACCTTCACCGTAATCTCCTAATATGACATGCCATTTATCAAACGACGCGGGACCTATTCGAGGCAGCGTTTGTGACCGATAGGTGACGATCGGCTTGGGGGAGATCTGAGGATCGATGTGGGGCTCATACATGAGCGCCGGATGAGTCTGCAGATATTGCAAGAGCTCTGGTTGGAACTCTCCCTCGAGAGGTATGAAGATGTTGCTGCTCTTCAAGTCTAACAGAAAAGCGGATTCAGTGAAGAGTAAGACCGGCGTGAATGGACACAAAGCTACCTGTATGTACCATGTTGGTAAGGTGGAAGAAATGGAGAGCGACGGACACTTGTCGAAGGATGCGCTTAATGTGGCAGAGCTCGAAGCGGAATCCAGCGCTTTCTCTTCGAGCGTCGATGATGAACTTCTCCAGTGACGAGGAGCAAGGTGGTAGAAGGATGGCGTAATGTCCTGCGTGGCTGCTATCCACGCTCAAGACGTTGATACTTGGAATGCAATAGCGCCACCCTAGAGGTAGCGGTTTTGACGGGGCTGCTTTCGCTGCCTCCCTCAATTCATGCAGGCGATTCAGTGCTTCCAACTCGAATCGGTAGCGATCCGCACAGGCAGAGCTCTCCACGGCGGTGAGAATCTTGACTGCGGTGAAGCCGTAGAACCTGATTTATACGGGTGAGTACGTCGACGGAGTCAACTTGAATTTTGCTCGCTCACTCAGACTGGACCAACCAAACGGATCCACTGACTCCCCAACCCAGCTTGCGAAGCACAGTGAATTCAGTGCCTTCATCGCCCATGGTGATCTTCTGGCCAACCTGCAAGGGTATGTATCCTTTTGCAATACTCAGAGGATACATGTGAGGTTCCTCGGGGCAGGCCCAGGGTGGTTTGTTGGCATGAAAGATCAAGGGCGAATATTGTGGAATGGAATTTCGCCGCAGGGGTATGGTGGCGAATGCTTTGCATGATGTCGGAGGACGGAGTTTGAGAAACGAAAAAGACACGGGCACTGGGTGAAAGGCTCGAGGAGGGTGCCTGAGTAGTCGACTTGAATGCATGTGAATGGACATGGCACGAGGAGTGACAAGAACGAGCATATCATTTTCTGCGATGTAGGCGCTTTGTTCAGCGTCTAGTACTAATAGTGCGCGGTGACTGGTTTCGAAAGTTGTTTATGTAGTTGTCTTTCGAGAAAGACGTTTTACGACGGTAGGCAAGCTATCAGAGAACGGCATGGTGTGTGGTGGTGGTCGAACGTACAGTACTCGGGCTCCTCGGTCCGGAAGCAGAAAGCTAACCTCCGCGAACTCCGCGGAACATTTTGGCTCCGACTTGCTTTGCATCTCGCACTGCTCCCTCTTCCCTCGCGACGTCGACGGTCTCGTACAAGGATCCTTGATATATCCGAGCAACTAATAAACGCAGCTACCATGACTTGACAGCATATATAGCTTTGACTCTCCACCCATTCAGACAGATCACTATGCTCACTGGAATATCTTTTGTCCCTCGCTCTTCGAATTCCGCAACGCCTGCAGTGCCTCCTATAACGACCCCCCTTCCGTCGGCATCTCACCGTTAACTACGGAAGGCGGAGACTTAGAAACGTAATATCACCTAAATTAAGGCTAAACGACGTTCCCACGCAGAAACCTTTGGAAGAAGATTTCTTGCGCCGCGGTAAAGAATGACCTCATGAAGGAACTTGGAAGTTCTAAATATAGGAAACCCAGGGCAAAGTTTGAGACAGTCCCCACCTTTCCCGCCGTTCTTCTGTCAAAGTTACCCATACACCAAAATCACCTCCTACATTCCTATCGTTATCGCCCAGGTCCCTTGAAGATATGGCTTTGTTTTACAAGTGAGCATGATTCTGTTTGAGTGACTGCAGATAAGACTGGTTTACTGACGCACATTGGCCCCGACAGGCAAGGTGAGGATATCAGGTTGAATTCGGTGTTATACTCGTGCGCTGAGGTCGAATAACGCAGGCGTTCCTATTGGATGGATAGCTATCATGCTTGCCTTGTTGGCAAGTATGGGTGGCTTCATATTCGGTGTACGCTCTTCCCCAACTTGTCCAGCTCGTCAAGAGGGAAGGCTAACTTACAGCTGGGGCAATGTAGTACGACACAGGGCAGATTTCCGACATCCTGCTCATGGAAGACTTCAAGCTTCGGTTCGCCACCTGCGAAACCCCAGGCGTTGTAGCAAGTTGCGACTTCACCGTCGTAAGAGAAGGTCTCATTGTCGCTTTGTTGTCTATTGGAACCCTCGCCGGAGCGCTCATCGGAGCACCGTACGTCACTCACTCCCTGGCACTATTCACTTCTTGTGCGCTGACCCGATGATGTAGAACGGCCGATTACTTGGGTCGCAAATATGCGATGATTGTGGAATGCATGGTCTTCATCGTTGGAGTTATTATCCAGATGACGGCGAGGCATGTTTGGCAGCAGTTTGCTGTCGGACGATTGGTCAGTGGACTGGGTGTTGGGGCTCTGAGCGCTGCTGTACCCATGGTACGTGATGTGTTCAGCTTGCTATGGTGTGTGGAAGTGGCCAAGTTTATGAATGCTCTTGCAGTATCAAGCCGAGACTGCGCCTTCTCAGATCCGTGGAAGTTTGACGTAGGGCTTCATCTCTTCCCAATTTCGGATTCTTTTCTAACGTTACGCATATCCAGTGCGACGTACCAACTCTTCATCACCTTCGGTATCCTCGTCGCATGCAAGTCATCTCTCGGCCTTCTTGCTAAGTTCTCTCTCGTCTAACGAGCACCTCGTTCTGCGTATAGACTGCATCTCCATCGGCGCGCGCGATATTCCTGGCGCTGGATCCTGGCAGACAGTCGTCGGAATCGGTATCGTGTGGCCGGTGATCATGATTGTTGGGATGATGTTCATGCCTGAGTCGCCGAGGTACGTCTCTCCCCCTTTCTTTCCTCCCTACCTCCCTCCACTGTCCACTATCACATCTCCTCGATAATAAATAGATAGCTAACGCCCACGCAGATGGCTCGCAAAACACGACCGCATCGAAGAAGCCGCCGCTGCCATTGCTGCGACGCGCGGGATTCGCAAGGACGAAGCCATGTCGCACCCCGTCGTGTCGAAGGAGATCGAACAGATTAGGAACCATGTGCAGTATGAGAGTAAGATGAAGGGAGGGTGGTTGGATTGTTTTAGTTTGAAGGATAAGATTCTGTATAGGACGCTGCTTGGTGCGTATGCTTCCCTGGCTCATGACCCTTTCGCTGGTCGCATGATCCTCTCTGGTCGCTTGACCGTCTCTCTGATTTATGGGTGTTCGGAAAGGAACTTGGCTGACCGGTGGTTTGGTGTTTAGGCATGTCGCTACAGAGTCTTCAACAGCTCACAGGGGCGAACTACTTCTTTTACTATGGAGCGTCGATCTTCCAGAGCGTGGGGATTGAGGATTCGTTCATTACGCAGATTATTCTGGGGGCGGTTAATTTCTTTTGTACGTTTGGGGGGATTTATGTTATGGAACGGGTGAGTGCTCGTCCTCCTTTTTGTGGCATTGCTTCTTCATGTGGCATTGGAACGTCCTCCTTCGCCTACTTCCATCTCGTTCGCCCACTGATTATTGTTACGCAGTTCGGGAGGCGGAGACCGTTGATCATCGGCGGGATATGGCAGGCGTGCTGGTTGTTCGTCTTTGCGGCTGCTGGGACGGCGGTGGATCCGGAGCAGAATGATAGTATCGGAAAACGTGCGTTCATCCCTCGTCTCTCCTCTCAGAAAACTGGGCTAATTGCAGATGCTGGCAGTCATGATTGTCGCCGCGTGTATGTTCATCCTTGGATACGCTATGACTTGGGCTCCGTACGTCCTTTCCTCCCTCCCTTCCCTTCCTCTTGTGCTCAACGGATTTGGGATTGGCTTTGGGACGACAGAGGCATCTGGATCCTCATCGGCGAGACGTTCCCCACCCGCACGAGGGCTAAGCAAGGAGCCTTGTCGACGGCGTCGAACTGGACGTGGAACTTTTTGTTGGCGTTCTTTACGCCGTTTATCGTTAGTGCGATCCAGTTTAGGTATGGGTTTGTGTTTGCTGGTGCGTCTAGATTCCTGTTTTATTCGTCAGACAACGTTCCTGTTGTTGGCCATGAAGAGACGGTACTGATGTGGTGTTGGATGTAGCGTGTAACCTCCTCGGCGCGGTGGTGGTGTATTTCTTCTTGTACGAGTCTAGTGATTTGACGCTGGAGACTGTTGACCAGGTACGCATCGTTTTGAATCTCCCCTGTCCCCTTGCTGAGTCAACACACTTGCTTTAGATGTACTGCGACCCCGAATGCAAACCCTGGAACTCCCGGCACTGGGCACCGGCGGGGTACGAGAGTCGGCATAATCTTGTGGAGCAGACGAAGGCTGCTGAGGCGCATAAGCCGATTGTGGGTGGGGAGGAAAGTAGGAGGGAGGATGTGGAGAAGAGTGGGGATGAGGGGAGGACGGAGCGGTGTTAGTCTGGGTGGTGAGGGTTATCCTTCTGAGATGCTGTCCTTTCGCGCTCGTTTTGGAACGCTGCATCATATTCACTCTTTGTAATTGTACAATCCTACTCCATCATCTCTATAATCCCACTCCTAATTCTCGTTACACTCAACGTCTTCTTGCGGGGATTTCAACTTCAGCGTTCCAAGCGACGCGTACGAGGGAGGGAGGGTCATTGAAGATGAATGATGATGGTACAAACAAATTCGAGAACTTACAACAGCAGACATGACTTGTACACAATCTTTAGAAACACTACGCACAATCACCAGGTAACCCTGATGGCGATTTGCCATCTGTTCCCTTCGATAAACCTCTGTTGGGAGGTTATGCACCGAGCCCCGGGCTCGAAGCACACGCATCCCTTGAGAAGATCGCCTGACCCGTTATCCGAAGAGATTCCAACGTCATGGTCCTTCAGGAGCAAGGCCACCTCCACTCGTAGCGTCTCTGTAACAGGCACGGCCACCACGGCTCTGGAAAGTGGAATAGGTGAGCCTTGGTGCACACTGAGGCACTGGTGTTTCGACTGGCGGAAAAGCTCGCTTTGCTCGTCGCCGTTGTGCGTGGTGATACTCCCGCACACTTCAGCTCCATCGAGGTGCGCCTTGTCTTCGTCCAATTGCCAGTCGCTGACATTGGCGAGGACGACGACGGTGATCTTTGCAAACGAAGCGTGAGGATAGGCCGCTTAGCAAATCGACACCTCGCCCACATCTCCTTGGAACCGCTTAGGGACCATGCCGTAGTCGGGGAGCGGCCAACGAAAGGGGGTTAAATCTGACGCCGCCACAGATGGACAATGACTCGTCCGAGTCACTGGCTGGGTCGACAACGTGGATCTCCAAGTCGATGCTGAATGGGTCTGAAGCTGACAAAAACCTAGATGGGCCTTCGAGGAGAATGTTCTGGTTCGGAAGGATGAGGCTAGAAGGGTTCTGCTGTGTGCGTGTCCAGATGATCTCGGTCTCACCGCCGTCGATGACAGTGACGTTTCCGTAGATGAGCGTAGGCGTGTCCTGGGTCTGCTTTGGGTGAACGCGCACGTAGAATATCTCGAGAAGAGGGCTCGCGAAGTCCATGTCAAGTGTCGCGGTGCTGGGCACGACGTTTGGGTTGTCGTTCTTGACAAGGGTATCGGGTGCGACTGGAGCCATGCTTATTGTTTGCTCTAGAAGGCTGCAACTGGAGGAAGAGAGGCTTGAGAGGATAAGCAGCAGGTAGCAGGTGCAAAATAGTTGATGTCAAGGTTTGAGCACACAGACGCCGGTGCATTTAGTTTTACCTCCGCGGAATTTATTTGATTAAGATATTGGGGAAAAAACATTTGATCACTGTTTGTGCTGCGATCACTGTCCTTGACAGCAGTAAGCAGGCTTGGACTCACCGCCATACTGGCATGCAGGATAGCCGGCAACATACTCCCAGCAGTTCTACATCTTCTGCTGTGGACCTGACAAAAACTACATCTGGTCTAAACCCTGCTTCTCCTTACCCATCATCACCCAACCTCACACTCACTGCCGACACCACTGCGACTGCAAGGAGAAGATACAGTTCCAGTCGACCAAGAGACGACTGGAACGAAACTATAGACGCAGGGCTGGATCCTCTGCGTCTGGATATGTACCAGGACTCGTCCGCGGTAGCAGGACCTTCGAACACGAGCAAATCAAGCCCGTACGCTCTTGACGATGACCCGTTCTTCTCTTCGCCCAACTCGAACGTGAGCTCATCGACCAATGGAGCAGGGAAGATGAAGGGCTTGTTCATCAACACTTCGTCATCGTATGCCGAGCTGGATAACACGCGTTACGGAGAGACGGAGGGGAGTGTCGATGAGCATCACGTTCAGCACGGCTCGGGGTCGTTGACCGTTCCGTCGACAGCGTCGCTTATAGAGCCGTACGAGTACCGGGACGACGAAGATCTGGATCGCCTGAGACCCGCGTCGGATACGCTGTCGCAAGACTGGTCGCCGGGAGGAAGGGACGTAGAGACGCGCGTTGGAAGGTCACCTAAACCGAAACGCCGGTCGTCGCGATACAGCTCCAGTTCACCGCTGAAGAAGACGGGGTCGGCGTTATTGGAGGTGTCGGCGAATCTGAGGCGGGTGTCGATGCGGGTGGTGAATACTGCTAGTATGGGGCTGGAAAACCAGGTCAAGCTCGAGGATGAGCCGACGGATAGCCCGGTCGTTGCGCCTGCGCCTGCGGATGCGCCGAAACCGCCGCCGCTTAGAGGTCGCGCGCTGGGGATATTGGGTCCGGATAATAAGATCCGTCGCGCATTCTTTCACGTCTTACAATACCCGTACGTGTTGTGCTGTGCTTGTCGACTTGCAGCGAACTGACGGACGGCGGGTTTACAGATGGACAGAACCTATGATTCTGGTACTAATTATTATTAACGCTGTAGTTCTTACGATACAAGGCGCCACCTCTCTAGTTCTTGCAAGCGACGACGATCCTACCCCTAGAGTCACCGGGTACTTTCACACCTGGGAGGACTGGACACTTTTTGGCCTGTTTGTCCTCTTCACGTAAGTCTCATCTCTGCCTGCTCATTTTGTTATTTCGGTCACTCACATGTATTGCATTTCAGTTTCGAGGCCTTTGCAAGAATCTGCGTCTCGGGATTCCTCCTCGACCCAGAGATCCTCGCCTCCACGATCTTCACCTCACCCCTCACCCGAGATCCCGACCTTTCCTCCATCTCCCCCGCTACCCCCATCATGCGCCGCCAAACTTCCGTGCGCGAGCCGCAAGGCCCCCTCTCCCGCGGTCTATCCCTCTCCCAACGAATCGACAAACTGCGTCGCAACATCGCACAGCCCTTCATGCTCCAGACGAGTCACAGCCAGCAGCAGCAGCAGCCAGTCCGACATAACCGCTACGAGACGCTCGACGCTGAGAAAGAGCTCAGCTGGGCACAGAAGAGGCATAGGCGACAGAGCACGTACGACGGAGGGTTGCAAGTTCCTCAACGCCAGGGCACCTTCGACATCGGTATCCGCACCATGCCATCCATGCCCTTCAGCGAGAAAGATCCAGCCGAGGCGTTGGCGCTCCCGTTCCAGCTCGGCGTGATGGACGCGCATAGCAAGATCGAGAGGAACGTGCCGTATCTTAGGCATTCCTGGAGCCGGATCGACTTTTTGGCGATTGTGGGGTTTTGGGTGACGTTTGGGTTGGCGGCGGCGGGGGTGGAGAGGGGGGAGTATCATGTGGGGATCTTCAGGGCGATAAGTGTGTTGAGGACGGCGAGGTTGTTGGCTATCACGAGTGGGACTACGGTGAGTTTGCATGTGAGGATTGGTTGCGTGGATCTGGGCTAATGCAAGGTGGTGAATGGATAGACTATTATGCATTCGCTGAAGAGAGCGAGACCGTTGCTTGCGAACGTGGCGTACTTTGTGCTGTTCGCGATGATGATCTTATCGTGAGCTCCCCTTTCCTCCCAAAACTTCCAGATCAAACACTAACAAAGGCTGCTGCCAGGATTATCGCCATGCAGACCTTCCAAGGGTCGTTGCGCCGGATCTGCATCATTTCTCCCATTCTCGGCGAAGGCGAGATTCCACTGGAGGAACAGTTCTGCGGAGGCTTCATTGATCCGGGAAGCTTGAATGCGACTGGGTTTGTGCGCACGGATGGGGAGATTTCGGATACCATGAAGGGGTATATATGTCCGCTGGGGCAGATCTGTAGGGTATGTCCAGTCGACGTCTTTCGTGCTATGGGAAGCTGATCAGCTACGTTTTACGCAGGAGCGGAGCGTCAACCCGAACAGCGACATACAGAGCTTCGATACCATCTCGCATTCGTTGCTGCAGATTATTGTGATTGCGTCCATCAATGGGGTGAGTTATTCTATCTCTCAAGTTGCTAATGGGGACATTCTGACTTGGGTCTATGTATCTTCAGTGGACCCCGTTGATGTACAGCATCATAGACGCCGAGTTCTTCGTCTCAGCGCTGTTCTTCATCGTGTCCATCATCATCCTCAACTTTTGGTTGATCAACCTCTTCATCGCCGTCATCACCAACAGTTTCTCTGCTATCCGTGCACAGACCCAGAGGAGTGCGTTTGGTGCAGCGCCGTGAGTGACTTCCGCCTGCGTATGCACGACTTGTTTGCTGATTTGTGTGCCTAGAAAAACCCCTGCCAATGATAAAGACGACGACGGATGGGCTGCAGCCATGCGACGTCGACTAAACCCTGCGAACGTGGCGCAAAAGATCTGCGACTGGCTCAAATGGGTTTGGGTGGCACTTGCCCTCGCATCGCTCGTTCTCCAAGCTACCAGGACAGCGGATCTGAACCCTGACGAGCAGGATCAACACGAGATGCTGCTGGACTATGGCGAATTGGCTATCACCATCGCGTTCGATGTCGAGATCGTCCTGAGGTTCCTTGCGACGCTGCCGAACTGGCGCAGTTTCTTCGATGAGGGGAGGAACTGGCTTGATAGTTCGTTGGCGGTTATTTGCTCGATTATACAGATTCCGGCGATTCATGATACGCCGGTGTATCCGTGGTTCACGATCTTCCAGTTGGCGAGGTTTTATAGGGTTATTCTGGTTGTTCCGAGGATGAAGCCACTCTTGGTGAGTTGTTGATTATTTCGTCTCGTCCTGGCTCTCGATGAGCTAATTAATGCATGTGGTATAGCTCACAGTGTTTGGCAACGTTTCGGGCTTGTTCAACATGTCGCTGTTCCTTATCCTGGTCAATTATATCGCTGCCCTCATGGGCGTACAGCTCCTGAGGGGTGATATGGCCGGCGACCTGGGTGTGAACTTTGGCAACGTGTTCAATGCGTTTACGGGAGTCTACCAGATATTCTCATCTGAGGACTGGACGTCGGTTCTCTACGATGCCACGGAAGCTGCGAAAGAAGTCAAGCAGGAGATTGTAGTGGCTACGTTCCTCGCGGTGTGGATGTTGTTTGCCAATTGTGAGTCGTTCGATCTCTAAGCCTTGGATTCTGCTGACGTAGCCCTCAGTCATCATGTTGTCGATGTTCGTCGCCGTGATCAATGAGAACTTCCAGGTTGCAGAGGAAGCAAAGGAGATCAGCCAGGTCAACCACTATTGGGCAACACAACAGCAGCGCATCGAGGAGAGCAACAGCTGGTACAAGAAGCTGAATCCGTATCGATGGGTGAAGCCGGATCCTTTACCGGCTCAGCCTCAACAACAGGTTGAGGACGACCCCATGGTCACGAATATGCTGAGAAGGGATAACACCTTCGCTGCTACCAGTACGGGTTTGGGAGCTACCAGCCCGGGTTTGGCAGCTGCCAGCATGGGTTTGCGGACCGGCCGCAATAGTCGGTTTCAGACCTCGAAGACACTCGTCGCGTTGCAGCGGCTGTTTACGGGGGATCCGCAGATCTATGATGTGCCGATGGAGCCAATAAGAGGTGAGCATCGCAAGAGGGACTCTGTGTTTGCGTACTCCACGAATCCGGAAGAGCAGGAGGTGGAACGAAACTTGTGAGTATTCAATGATTAACGGTTCGAAGCTCGATGCTGATATACTATCTGAATCCAGTGAGCTGCTGGCATCAGTGACAGCTAGAGATCGCGCATTTGACCTCCATTCTCGTGCTTACCAGGAGCGGCTGAACCGCAGGGCAGCATTCATCCAACAGTATCCCACTTTCGACAAGACATTCTGGATCTTCTCTCAAGACAATAAGATCCGGCAGTGGTGCCAGCGATTGGTCCAACCCGCCAGTCCTCCCAGAATCTACGGGCGAAGTCCTTCCTCATTCCTACACCCACTCGTCCAGCTGACGCTCTTGTGTGCTGTGATTGGTGGTATCGTCGTGGAGATCATCGCTACTCCCCAATACAGGCGAGGGTACTACATGGAGTTCGGAAAGATTCGAGGAACCTGGTTCGACATAGCCGAGTGCGCCTTCGGCCTCACTCTGCTGGTCGAGTTCTTCATCAAGATCATCGCCGATGGATTCGTCTTCACGCCCAACGCCTATTTGCGGAGCATATGGAACATCTTCGACCTCGCAGTACTGGCCGGTCTCATAGTCAACGTGACGACTGGCCTGATCTTCATTGGTGGTCTGAGCAGATTCACCCGGTCGCTGAAAGCTCTTAGAGTGCTTCGACTGATCACACTTATCGAACGCATGCGCGAAACCTTCGAGTCGCTGATCATCTCAGGCGCAGGGCGTATAGCAGACGCCGCCGTTCTTGCCATTCTCTACATGATTCCGTACGCCGTCTGGGGCCTCAACATCTTCGCTGGCAAGTTCGGAGAATGCAACGATGGAGACGTGGACGGCATCACTCAATGTGTCAACGAGTATGTGACCACCGTGCATGGCGACTCTTTTGGGTTCTACGCGCCTCAGGTTTGGGATTACCCCTCCCCTTCCACGACGTTTTCGTTCGACACTTTCCGCTCCTCCCTCCTCATTCTCTTCGAGATTGTCTCTCTTGAAGGGTGGATTGATGTGATGCAATCGGCAGCTAGCATCGTGGGCATCGGTCAGCAACCACAGAACAACGTTGCACCAATCAACGCTCTTTTCTTCTTGGTGTACCATCTTATCGGCGGTGTTGTCATTCTCACACTCTTCGTCAGGTCAGTTACGTTCTAGACGTGCCTTGATCGCTTGCTCATACCCGTTTGCCATTTACTCTTAGCATCATCATCGCCAACTTCAGGGCGAGGACGGGGTCTGCGCTGTTGACCAATCCGCAGAGAGAGTGGATTGATTTGCAGAAGCTCTTTCGACGTCAGAAACCCAGCAAGCGACCTAAGATAAGACCCAAAGCTGGTTTCCGTGGATGGTGCTACGACCGCGCTATCCAAAAGCGCGGATGGTGGTCCAGAACTCTGACATTCCTGTTTATCGTGCACGTTATCGTTTTGATGTAAGTGCATCGTTGTCGACGTCTGCCTCAACTGCTCACTCTGATTCTTCAGGTCATTGACGTACGGGACGCGGACAGAGACGGCAGTTGCCATTCGCAGTCAGTTCTTGTGTCTTCCGCCCCTTGTTCATGATACTAACAATATCTTTACCAGACTACTTCTACCTTGCCATCACCTTCATCTATATCGTCGACTGCCTTGTTCGGTTTTACGGCCTTGGGTTCACCAGTTTTACAGCAAATTGGTGGAACGCATATGACTTCTTTGTATCGTTTGGGAGTTTCGGCACCACCCTGGCAGTCACCTTTGGGGAAGCAAACTTCGAGTTGGATCAAGTTCACAAGGTCTTCTTGGTCGCTATTGCTTTCAAGCTCGTACAGAGGAACGACAGTCTCAACGTTCTGTTCAAAACCGCTATGTACGTGGTGTCTCTCCACGCTGTCAGGAGTGTTTGTGTTAACGATTTTCACCGCTTAAACAGCGCCAGTTTACCCACTATATCCAGCCTTCTCGCTTTGTGGCTCGTCATGTTTATCTTCTTCGGCATCCTCTACGTTGAGGTGTTCGGTATGACCAAATGGGACTCGGGCGAGAATCACAACCAGAACTACTACAGCATGGGCTCTGCTCTGGTGATGTTGACTTTCATGAGTGTTGGGTACGGCTTTCTCCTTTGGCTTCTTGACGTAGTCTAACACGCTATGTTGTGCGGCAGGGAGGGCTGGAACCAGTTCCTGCACGATTTTGCAATCGAGTATCCCAGGTGTACGAACAACTTCGGTCCCCTGGAGGAGTCCGACTGTGGAAGCGGCGGATGGGCGTTTGGACTCTTCATAGCCTGGAACATTTTAAGCATGGTGCGTCATCAGACTCTGTTCGTAGCCCCACAATTAGCTAACTTGGTTGCATGCAACAGTACATCTTTGTAAACCTATTCACTGGTCAGTTTCTTGCAATCTTGTGGGATCCCTAGAGCTCATCTGTACTGTGATTAGGTGTGGTGGTCGAGAGCTTCTCGTTCGTTTTCCAGAGCAGCAAGAACAGTACCATGGCTGCTGTCACTCGAGCAGAAATGCGCTCTTTCAAGAAAACTTGGGCTGAATTTGTCAACCCTCACAGCGGGATGATGGAGCGCCCAAATCTAGTGCGCTTCTTTGGGGTACGGTTTGCTGGTGCACGGATATCACTACAAGCCCAGCGCACTGATCAACCTCCCTTGTCTTTAGAAACTAACCGGGATCTTTGAAGTCCGAACTTATCCACGAGAGTTCGATGTGAACACAATTTTGCAGATCTGCAAAGAAGACCCGGATAACAGTACATGGTCTCATGGGGTGACCATTGACGGTGTAGACATCAAGAAGCTGCGACGTCTCATGGGGGATCTGGATCCTGTCGCGCTCAAGAAACGACGAGGAGTGTACAACAAACTGTATCAAGAGTCCCTCATGCATCTACGCGACTACGGAGGTATCTCCTTCACGAAGATGCTGATGCTCATAGCCCATCACAAAATCATCGACGAGAAGGAAGCCTTGACGTGCGTTCTACCACTTGTGGCACGCCCTGTAATTCACCTCCTGACATTGCCCTGCATAGAATGAAGGAGTACATTGACCGCATCGAGACCAACAAGAGCATCAAGAGGCTGGTCTACGTCGACCGCGTACGGTCGTGCCTCAAGACTATACATCTGCGCCGACGCTTCCTCGCAATCAGGGCTCAGCGCCTGGAGCAAGGTTAGTATCTTGGCTGCATTATCATCATTGGCGAATATGACGCTGACTGCCGATTTGCTGCGAATGCGTAGAGGCACCCTCAATTGTCGTAGAAGTACTTCCCGATACCCCTCCTCCTGCGACAACCCGGGACATCTCATCCGCCAGATTCGTCGACATGTCCCCGTCGTCTCCTCTGAACAGCCCGAGAGCATCGTGGTCGTTCCCATCACCACCGTCGTCCTTCTCCCGGCCGAATCATCACCACCACCACCACCCTAGCGATGTCAGCATGACGGGTGACCTAGGAAATCATCTGTATTTCCCTCGGTAAGCTTAGCCTCTTTTCATGTATTGTTTTTCACTGACACTGCGTTAGGGAAAGTCCTCGTGAGTACCAAGAAGGGTATCCACGACCTTTACCCGAGCCGCCTTCGTAAACGACAACGTCTTTCTGCTGGCTATTCGCCATGCCTTCCGCCTTTCCTCTCTCTTCCTTCCTCTCTCTCTGCTCTATATTACCAGACAAGATGCCGCCTCAAACTTACAATCCAGTTGTATCCAACACTGCACTCACTCACCACACCGTCGTTCTTGCTCATGCATCCACGGACTTATTATCTTCTGTGCTTCAATCTGTGACAATGCTCTGCCTTCCAATGGACCAAATTCACTTTCGCTTCCACGTAGATCACAATCATTCTGTAGAGAGTTTTCGGCTCATCCTCTTACTGCTTCTCATGTTCATAGTATACCCGCGCTGTTTAGATCTTTTGGGTTTATCTTCGTCTCTACTAGTCTCTGCGATGCTCTTCATCCCACCATGCTGCGCTTCCTTCCTCGTAATCGAACTGTAATCCGGTCGTCACTCGTGATTGATCGTGCTCCAAAAGAAAGAAAGAACTGACCATCATCTAGCCTCTTCCCGATCGCAGCCCACTGCTTCTCCCCTACTTTCTTCTCGTACGCAGCAAGCATGGTGGTGAACAAGGTCGACTTGACCGCGGGGGATATCTCCTCGTTCGCTTCCTCGGGATTGAAGTCTTTGTCGAAGATCTCGTTTTCCGGCTCTGGGTGGGTGGAGGCGAAGGCACGCTCGAGGACGTAAAGGTCGACGGCTTTGTCCTCAACAAGGCCGGAGACGTATGAGAGGCCGAAGTCGATGAGGATCTGAAGATGATACATGGCAGGTGTGGGTGAGTGTACAGCACAGCTGATTCCAAGCAGGAGAGCGTACCAGCTGCGCTGGTTTTGATGTGGTAGATCCAGCATGTTTTCTGAGCATCATGTTGGAGGTGGTGAGGTCGCCGTGGATGACGTCCGCGAGGTGCATCTTGGCTATTTCAGCACCAATGAGCGCCATTAGACCAGCTGCCGAACACGGGTGAACAGCTGCAGGCGAGTGAAGCAGGAAGGGTACGTACGTATGGATAATCCGTAGTCTTCGAGTGATAACGTAGGCTGGAGGGCAGTCTCGCTCGCAAGCTGGTGCTCATCCTCTTCGGGCGAGTCGTCTGGGAGGAGCCGTCGTACGCTATTTCCTTCTATCCATTCGAGACCCAAGATGCCAGCAGGCGCGTCGATTAGCCGGAGACCTGGCACGTTCACACCTGCGCTGCAATTTCAAGTAGGTAAATGACGACGAGCAAAATACAAGGGAGCCAACACTCACCGGGAACACTTCAAGATGGCTTTGGCTTCGCCTGCTACACGCGCCTTCGTCAGCGACCCATCGAGCGACGGATGTCGATACCCTTTCGTGAAGCGGTGCTTCAAGAACACAGGCACACGCTCCCCAGATTCGGCGGATGGCAGACCCGAAGGGCCAAGCACAGACCGCGCTTGTTTGAGGTCCGACTTTGATAGTTTGATGGGTACGTTATTCTCGCCATTATCGGCTTCCAGGCGCAGGAGGAGGGTGGGGAAGTCGGTGGCGGCAAGTAGTGATTTGTAGACTTTCTAGCTGGCGGACTCGAGTGAGTGAATCTGCATGATTTGAGGACGTTGAACGAATGCGTACTGCTTCTGCACCTTGGGAGACAAAGGTAGAGTGCGGGCCAGAAAGTAGAGCTTGTATGGGTGATGCGGTCGATGCCATGGTGGCTCCGGAAGAGAGATAAGATCACTGGACCGGGAGCATTCCATCCATAGATCCACCTTCACTTTTACCAAACTTCTTCTCCGCTCTTTCTCAAGACGCAAGCAATCTCTTTCAGTCTCCAATAAACTGTATCTCAGTAGTAGCACGGGCTTTCGCTCGTCTTCTCAACTCTAAAGATCTTAGTGCAATTGAGGTCTACTGCCTCTAAACTCTCCTACGAGGCTTCGGGCTGATCGCGTACACCCAACTAATGTTCATGTTCAACGCCTCCACTACACCAGACGATGTGTTACTACACATCTTTGACCATGGCACTCCTCATGGAGACGACATCTGGAGTATCTCCCAAGTCTGCCGGCGCTGGAGGACTGCAACGCTCTTGCCCAGGATTCTGGAAGCACCTGCGTTATGATGGAAGAGCAAAAAACTCCACGTCACTAGGCATTGCTCGCATGATGGTGCAATTCGAACGCACCGGGTCGAGCACCAATTTGCACCTCGAATTGACTTTGCACTCAGACGTCGCCCGTTCTTTCCATGTGGTGTCAGAAATGCGATCTGAACAGGTTGTGTGGAAGCTCCTGTTAGACAATGCCCCCCGTTTTCGAGCAGTCAAACTGCGTGGGGCTGCAAAGATACATCGACTTGCCTTCCACAATCCCAGATATTTTTAGTCTTCGCGACCTCACTCTCGCCCCGGGCAGTGGCGACGATCCACGGACTACCTACGACGCTGTTTTCGCCCACGCGCCCCTCCTAGACGTCCTCGTCCTGGACTCCACCGCCCCTCCAAGCACACCAAATACACATTGGACAGGACTCAGTGTCCTCATACTCTCGTCCACAGTGCCACTGACATGTGTCTATACGAGCCCACAGGTGGTTCTCAATGTGCTCTCCAGCACACCTAATTTGGCACACCTGGAGGTCTGTTTCGATACGTGGTGCTATAGGCCGGGATTGCAAAGGTTCAAGGCCCATGTTCATCAGAGTCATCGAAGGTTGACTAACAGCCCCATTCTCAATGCGATGGGTGCTGGTGCAGAGCAGTCGCCATTGTTCCCGCGTCTGGAGTATTTTATCCTGCAAGGAGTTGAAGTGCCGCTTGCGGAGCTCAAAACAATGGTGGAATTGCGCCTCCAGGCCAATGCGTTTGCGGCAGCGCGGACTTCATGTTCCACAGGGCTTAGGAAACTTCATTTCACAAATTCGGACGCCATAGACAACAACAGGTTCTCCATACAACGAGAATTCAAAGAGTACCAGTAATGTGTAGAAGCCGCTCAGCAGTGGGGTCTCAAGTTCCAGAAGATGAGGAGTGGTCTATATGAATTCTTGATCGCAGTGTAGTTCAGGTCAGACCAATTTCTTTACACACACAGGTATTTCTCCGCTCTCTGTATTGTAGTATTTTGTTTTCTTACTTCTTACTTCTGGTCCAGAGACAGCCTCACGTACCTGCGCTTTTGTGTATCAATTACTTTTTGAAAGGTGTAGATTGTAATAATCCCAGCTTCCTATGCTCACACCATGCACAAGCATTTACACAGCTCCAAGTTTCAGTTGTGTCCTTGAGATCAAAGAACGTCTAAGTTCTTGGAGAATCACTGCAGGTGAAGCAGAGGTGAAGGACGAACTAACAGCGGCAAACACGATCATATGACCGCGTTTTAGTGTCCATTCACGCAACATTCACGCAACATCCACATTGCATCCACAGCGTTGAGAATATGATAACTTTCTCTGAGCAGCTGGTCCAAGCAAGTAAAAACCTTCTCAACTCAAAGAATGTCGAGTTGACTCACATCTAAATACCAGGAAGCGACGGAGAGCAAAACCTGCTGTATTCCTACCCCAACCCTACAGACCTGTTGCTATCACCCGCATGCGTCGTTCTTGGTCTCACGGTCTGTATATAGAGCACCGGAAACACCGATCTCCAGGCGAAGCACACAGCTTCAGATAGAAAGTTGGACGTGGAAGCTTCTCAAGCAACTTCCGCAGTAACAGCTCCCGAGCACAGGCTGCGATCTGGACCGGTTTCGATATGGCATTATGAGCTCTTCGAGTCCGTGCCGACGTGTGTAAGCGTGTGTATCCCGCCTAATCAATGTTCGTACTCGGGAACATGCAGCAGGCCACCTCTGGTTGACCTTTGTCCACCTTGATGATCTCAACGCCGTCAATACAGTGACGCCAATGCCAAGCCTACAACGTTAACGGTGCTTTCGATGAGAGCAAGCGATCTCACAGTGTTCCTAGCTCAGTCAGTGCGATGGACGAGACGTTTCACTGGATCTGTCATCGCAGAAGAACGGATTTCCCGTCTAATATGTATCGGTTGTCAGGCTTAAACCCGCTAATAAACGAATTCGAACTTGCTCATTGACAGGTTCTCTGCCTTGCGGCGCATGGTGCGACAAATCCATCGTAACTACGGACGCAGTGGCTGGAGCGCGCGACTGCGACTTGACAGGGTGAGCGGCAGCGCTCAGAAACACTGTAGGACTGGTCGCTCCTTGGGCTTTCTCTTTCATAACGAACGATTGTCAGCGTCGTTGGCCAACTCATCAGTCGTGTTTCTTTGTCTTTCCCGGCCGGCCGCGCGGTCTCCCACGCGATCCGATGCTCGCAAAGCTGGAGGGTGAACGTTAGCGGTAGCTTCAGGCATGCTTGACGCCCGCTCTCCCAATCAAGCCCGTTCAATCTCCTATCTTTCCCTTCAATTCCGCCTGCACAGAAGCAACAGAGTCAAGACCCAGCGAGAACCATTTGACCCACATTGAGCTGCCACCCAACGCAGGCAAAATGCACGCGTTTTAGGCGGACAAGAAGCCCGCGGAATGAAGTCATCGATTGAAGAGGTGATCGGGTGCTAGAGACGGTTGTCAGGGAAATCACTGTGGACCTGACCAATTCTTCCATCGTCCCTGATCATCGACGCTTGGGCATGAGAAAAATTCAATTTGGGGATAAGTTCCATGGTGTATGAACGCCGACCGATACGAGCGAGCCTCGTTTCATTCAATTACCTTTCTCTTCCCTGACCCTCATTGCCGTCGTCTCCCGCATCCCCAACGTGTTGAGCTCGCCGTCGCTCGCGTCCTCAACGCTCTGAGTTTGCACCCAGGCGCTTTTACCTTTGGTATGTAGACACTGTCGCTCCTCACTTTGACAGGATCTGTACTGATATCCTGTCAGCTTTGAAAGCGTACAACCAACAGCCTCCGGGACGCACTGCACACACACGAAAGGAACGCAGGTCGTTCTTGTGCAGATACTTTCTAAGCCTCGTCGTCGTTCGCATTCACACGGCGGAACCCCGGTCCTTACCCTCAGCGGTGTCCTTCGAGCAAGATGGCAGGGTATCATCAAGCACGACAGGTTCCCATGGAGTCTTACTCCACGCAGACCACTACGCCTGGCAGCTCTTCTTCTACGGACGACAGGCAGTCGCAGGCTCTGCGTGCTTCAGTGCTTGATGTTGCGCTTCAGCTTGGTTTTGGCACGAGCAGCGGCATAGACAGGTGGCTCGACGGCGGCGATTCTGCTGACGACCCCGGTGTGAGTTCTAAACCCTTTTATCTCGCGTTCATCGTTCTCAGAATGTACACATACTCGCATAGACCATGTCCTCTCCAACATTGACATACGACAAGTCAGCGACATCCGCCTCGGAAGAATCCTGGACACCCGATTCCCAGCACGCCGTCCCGAACTTTTCCCACACCAACAAAAGCCAGTGGTCTCCCTACACGCCTCGCACGCCCTACACCGATTTCAGCCTTGCCTCCAATACACTGGCGGTCGAGACACACCACCATCATACAGATGAATCACAGCTGCGCTCGTTTTCTCGTCAGGCTGGGGATATCACACTCGTTGACCCGGACACCCTGCCCCGTCCTGATAAGGCGCCGAAGAAATTGAAGAAGAAGCGCGGAGACGGGTTCGAGAGCGAGGGATACGTGAGTGACTCTGCGGGCTTTGTGAAGCGGAAGGACAAAGACGCGACGGGCGAAGTGGATAAGAAGAAGTCTGAGGAGCTGGAGAAGAAGCGGTTGAAGGAGGAGAAAAAGGATGCGAAGGTTCGGGCGAAGGAGGAGAAGAAAAGGGCGAAGAAGGATAAGGACGCACCTGGTCCTTCAACCTTCCCTGCCGGCGGGTACGAGACCGATAATGCATCCTATGGGTACCTGAGCTCCAACGAGCCGGTGAAGAAGAGCAAACCTAAGAAGAAGTCAAAGGGAGACGGAGATAAAGCCCGCGATGCAACTACCGACGTTGAGGACGGCTACCAGTCTGCTCCTGCTGCAGTGAAGAAACGCCCAACTTTCCTCAAATTACGCTCGGGAAAGTCCAAGTCGGATCTGCAAAAGGAGGCTGCAGCAGCAGCTCCTCGGTCCCCCAGCCCACCGCCTGTCCCAGCTATTCGCCCTCTTCCGATCGCTTCGCGATTTGCTACCACTCTCGATGGTGGTGGAAGCCGCAGTGAAACGCCAATGGGCTCCATCGCGTCCTCATCGATGGACACAGCGTCTGTTTCTACAGCAATGCCCCCTCCACCGATGGATGCCTCATCTGCATCCGGGTCAGTCGCGTCGCACGAAGCCAACCGTGTGAACAGCAGAAACAACAACACAGTCCGCTTCATGGGAGAGCTCGTTTCGGCCGACTCCATCACTGCCGAAGATTTCGCCCTTTTCGCCCGTGCAGCATCGCCTCCTCCCAACCTTGCACGACCCTCCGGTTCATCGTCTTCCACCATCGCTTCTCGCGCGCAGTCTCCTCCTGTGCTGCGAATACCTCCTGCTGCGGTGCAGCAGGCTTCGCCCATCTATCAGACGTCAAATAGCGCTGGTGCAGGACCTTCGCGCTCCGCGTCTGCTTTATCTGGGATCAATGGGTCTGGGCAAACAAGAAGTGCTAGGGCTATGAGTCCATATAGCTCTTCGCCCCGCGACCCTCTCCCGCCAAGTTCACCAGCCCGTGCTCTCAGTCCTGCCGCAATATCCCTCCCTCGATCCCGTGGACCTTCTCCCCTCCCTACAGGTCTCGTAGCTCCAGAAACTTTCCACGGCGGGCGAAGTCCAAGTCCCAATCCACACCTGCTTCACACTTCCTCCCCATCTCCTCGCCCGTCGTCCCCAGGTCAGCTCAGGCAACTCATCGTCCCATCATACGACTACGTCGTCCCATCCCCAACCCCCTCCTCTACCGTCTCTTCCCGCTTCGGAGACATGCCACCTCCCAGTCCTGCACCCGGCTCTCCGCTGCCCAGAACCCCGCGAAGTGGGCAGGACGACGACGAGTCAGGATCAACCTCCGCTCGCACGTCGGCTGTGTACGGAAGACCCGTGTCGCCGTTTGGTGCCGGTCCGCGGGGGAGAGCCTCGCCTTTCCCTACCCGACCAGTAGCGCAAGTTCCGAGAAGTAAATCGCCCAACAACGGACCACCACCGCCTAGAGCGAGCTCGAGGCAAGGTGCCAGGTCGCCTGCGCCGTCTTCGATCGCGAGGTATCACCAGTTGGGCCAGCCCCGGGGACAGAGCGATGATTTCGATTCTCAGCCCATGAGGCAAAGGGCGAATCATTCGGTCAGTCCGAGTATCACTGCTACGTCGGAGCAAGGACACTCGTTGATGAAGAAACCGAGCGGGAGGAGGAGGAGCGATAGTGATGTCGCGCTTAATCGGTTTACGGCTACTTCGGCTGCTCCTCCGATTAACATCGAGCAGCCTAGCGATGGAGAAGAGGGGGACGACGGGGCGGATTTCGAGAGTCTTTTCGATAGGTATGCGTATGATGAGAAGAGCGCTTATGGGGGGATGGAGGATGATGAAGATGAGCTGGATAATCGGGCAAGGCCCAACGAGCCGGCGGTGCGAGCACGAGGTTCGTTGGACTTGGCAGAGAACATACGTCGGTTGTCTGCTATGCCTCCTCCATCCCAATCCCAATCCCCATTTCAAACCAGTCCAACGCCATCCGCTTCGTCGCCGACGCCAGTATACCCAGCGCCTGGCTCGACAACTCCCGTGTCGACCCTCTCGCGCAAGAATACGCTTACCCGGGCTAAGCCTCCGCCACAACATGTACCGACGGATTCGATACTCCTTGATGGAGACGACGACGACGACGACGATAAATCCATCTACCCCGACGACGGGCGCAGGACGATGTACGAGGAGGAACACAGCCCTCCTCGTCGCCCTAGTGTTGATAAGGGCACAGAGGATGCAGCGGAGATGCCTCGGGCCAGTTTTATCGATAGGGATAAGAGCCAGCGACTCCGTAGAGCGCTGGTGGATCGCGTGGAGATGCAGTATGCGTATGAGAAGCTGGGTGCAAAGGAGAGCTCTAGCGGGGAGTTCAATGCCCCTTCGAAATCTGGTCCACTCCCGTCGACTGTTGCTGTGGTCGAGCCTCCTACGAAGCGACAGCCTTCAAGCCGTTCTCAGCCGTCACCGACCCCAAGTGGGCTTTCTGCGAGAGCTGTGCGCTCCCCGCCGCCGAGGCAGAAGACTCCGGTGTCTTCCCGGGCCAGAGTACAGGAAGCGGTAAAGCCAGGCTGGTTCTGAGCGAACACGCTTCCTTCTCCGTTCCTTCCGATGATTATCCTTATTTGCCCACTCTCTTTTTTGTCATTCCCAGATCTGTCGCTATTGTAACAATGCACAACACTCGCTGATCAGATACTTTCCTCTCTCTCGCCTTTTGTGTTGTCTCTCACCTTGATATCTGGCAAATAACGACGCTCTCCATCTTGATACCATACACGAGTTCCTTAGCATGTTGATACCATATTTGAGTTTCTTAGGTACTAGTTCGTCTCCCATTCCTTTTGCATCCTATTATCTGCTCGTCGCTCTGCTATTTTATGGATACATACACATGCTTTCCAAATCATCGAGATTGTTATGCTGTCATATAGTCGGTACTATCTGCCTTATTATTGCTGCTATTGGTTTGTTGCTTTACTGCACATGATACTGGTGAGGACGTCTGCATGTATTGACATGTAGCCAGGTATCTGGTATAGGCAGAGGCCCTCGTAATCCGTAAATAAACGTTGAAAACTTCTAATAGTAAGAGTGTGGCTGTATTCGCAGCTATCGAGAGGGCATAAACGCAGCGGCCATTGGACACCGTTGGAGGGAGATGCCTGCTCGCCCCCGTCGATCGTCCAAATTCAACCCATGATGCATGTGGTGGTGATGTGGACAGGACAAGTGTTCGCCGGCACCGGTTGCGCCAGGTTCTGAGGAGTAAGCTTTTGCCATGGAAGGAGAAGGTGTTCCCATTCTGAACTACATTGGGGAGATGTGAATACAAATGCATTACGAGGAGCACTGTGTATACGCACTTCAGTGGCAATGGCGTCGTGGTACATCATCTTGGTGCCTGGTAACGGATCTGAGTCCATGCTCACGCCGTAGGTCCGTGTCATGTCAAACGCGACGCTGGGCTAATGGACCAGGTTGTGATCTTCAACGTCCAGCAGTCGTTGAGTTGATAGAGTGCTGGGCTCACCTGTGAAGGCGCAAGGTGATTACACTCCTGAGCTGCGTCGGCGATCATCCCAGTCAGAACTCGACGTCCGTTGAGCAGAGCTAGCATAGCGTTGGCGTAGACTAATAAAAACAAGGTGAGTGTCCACATCATGTAGTGGAAAGGGGAGAGGAATGTACCTCCTGGAAGCATGAGACTGATACCGGCCCAGAGCCCTGAGAAACAACCCGAAGTCAGCGAAGTGTGGAAAGCAATTTGAGGCGTTGTGAGCTCACAGCTGTTTGGAGAACTTAGATACTGTTTTCCTGAATTAGCCAACGCATTAAGACAATAGGATGGTATAAGACGGACGTACGGAGATGAGGACGGCCAGGTACACTGCACTGTTAGTGGGAAGGTTCGAGATCAGTCAAAGGTCCCGATACGTCGTTCCCGTCACTTGCCTCGTCGCAGCCCCAGATTCTGCAACAGAAGTTACGTTGACGCACTTGCACATGAGAGTCGAGTGATAACACGCACGGATAGTCCACATCATGGCTTTATCCAAGACGTTCGCTGTGCTGGTGCCGACGTGAGTACGCACCCTTTCGCGATCCAGACTGTGCGAATGAGCTCACCAGGCAAACGCCGACATCCTTCTACACCACAGGAAATACAACTGCCCTGCAGTCACGATGGCGCTGAACGAGATATCGAGGCAAAGCCATGAGACGATCAGCCATCGCAACCGCGAAAAGGCTGCCTCGAGTCCAGAGGACGAGTGACCAAGCCCAAATCCGATGAGCGTGAAGTTCACGATCCCTCCTGCAAGGCCGACCACGGTACACACAATGATCAGGGGTCGGTTCAACGATAGTCTTCCAACTTTGCAGATTAGCCAACCCTAGAAAACTTTGTGTAAGAGACTGCGTTGACGATTGAAGGTACGTTGTGTGTTGACATACCTTGACCAAAAGAGAAATTGTAGTGGCCATTATCACTGCAATGGCCAGTGCGGGTGGAGGTCGGGTGGAGAAAGTCCCACTAGATGCCAGAGGAGCGATTATCATCTGGAATAGTGCCGAAGTCATGGTGCCGATATATGCTACTTCCAGAATCCTGAGATTTTCTTGTCACGGTGAGCTTGCGATTGAAGTTATACAAGCATTTGACTGACAAGATGGTACCGAGCTAGTGATAAGAATTGCGTTTAGTGGTGCTCCCACATCCATCCCCCCTGGTAAAAAGACGAACCACTGACTTCGTCCAAACATTCAATGGAGCGAATCTTTTGACATAAATGTAGGTTTGCACTGTGAACACACCAAACAAGACGGCAGAGATGGTGTGGCCGCCTAGCAGGGAGCCTAGGTTCACAGCAACGAGGTTCATAAAGACAGGATGGGAAAGCTGATTGATGGCACTGCACCGCGAATCTTTTAAGGTGCAACATATGAATGAATTCGGCGGTGATCCAAGGCCAAATGTATTTCAACTGAGCCATACAGCGAGAAACGGGCAGACCAGGATCCAAGGGCGTGACGCGATGACCAGCTGTGCCAGATTCAATGAGAAAGAAGTAAATAAATAGGCTGAGCTTGACACTGACCTGATAGCAACAGGTCCAGACTGCGCTCATTGCCATAGGAGGACACGCTGTGGATCCGGCGATTGATCTTCTGCTCGCCGATCCTCTCGGAGCAGGCTCAGAGTGCCTGAAAGAGTGAAGTGACACTTCAGATCGTGTCAAAGCATGTGAATGGACGGCGGAGGTCGTAACACGCCCAATTTAGTGGACTAGACAGTCGAAGGTGAAGTTCGCCATTCTGGTAAGATGGTCTCCGTGCGTGTGAGAGAGAAGACGCTCAGGTGAAGGGAAAACACCGCGAGCGATTCCATTGATATGTCGACGGGCACATGTAACGGGTGTGCTCACCTTCCGTGATTGGCCAGACCGTCCTTAGTTCCTGAGGCTTGAGGATTCAATCACGGATCCAGCAACGTACAGCGCAGGCAGTTCTCTGGCTCAAAGTTGACCACCGCTACGACTTCCGATGCTGATCCGTGAAGCAAGAAGGGAGTGGTTGGGCGGCCGGACCCGGACGTCGTACAAGTAACTGCTTTCATTCTATGACAAGGTTGATGGTTCGAAGGAGAGGAGGGCTCGGCCAAATTCGGTGATTGATCAGTATGTGACGGTGATCACGTCTTTGTGACCCCTCGCGTTTCGACGCAACAGTACGCCAACTTCGCTCTTGAAGGCGTCCTCTGGATGTAAAGGTTCGACTAGGCTCCAAATTAACCAGATATATGAGGAACGGGAGGCTTGGTTACTCGGAGTAAACATTGTACGGATTTGTGTTGATACAGCGGATGTGGCATTCCGGAGAACCTAGTCAGAACCCGACGAATTCCTCAGGTTCACACAGACTATCCAAAGTCCACTGGTTCGCACACATACCGGCCATGCCCCTTGCTTAATAGATCCGCCTTGTTATCCTCTACCAAGGGCATTCCAGCACATGTGCTGTTGGCATCGCGTAGATTACATCCTAGATAATATACTAGAACCCTTACTTTGGGGGAATATATTAGAAATTCTGACTTCCCTTGTCTCTTTTCAAACATCAGCATTTTGGGCACACACAGAGCTTTGCTGGGCGATGACGGCTCAAAAATGCCAAAATCCAACTTGGTATGCAGTTGAGCAGGTGCTTATTATTATGTTTTAAATGCCTGACATGTGTTGTTCGAACTGAGATGGAAGAATGAGGCCGAAACTGGGGGTGCCCATACACTTTTCGTCAGTACGAGTACAGAAACAGACGGCCGCGCTCTGATTGCCGCTTCGGAAAACTTCCCAGCCTGAAACGACTAGCAAAGGTGCTATTAAAGAAATTATGGTGCGCAACACACAGCTATGTTGCGCCTAAGCTGCACGGCTGCAATCCGCACCGATACACGACATGCAGCTAAATAGACACTGATGGTCTGCTGCTAGCTCATCACTGTCAAAGCACGACGGCGAGGTCTCTGGCTTTCCGGGGCTCAATAAAATTGCCTGTGCTGACAACCACAGGGAGAAGACCTGCCAGTACCATTCTTCGCGTATCGAACCACGGACCCCAGCTCAACAGTAGTAAGTTCTCCGCCCCAGAACGCACGAGGGACACAATATTGCGTGCATCCTGTAGAGTGACATGCTCGCGGCTTCCTTTCTCTCCAATTGCTGACTTTGCCCGCGACCCCTCTCTCACACACCCCAGCTCAACCCAGCATTTACCACTGCTTTTCCTTCATCCCTCTTGCACAGTACCACTATATACTAGAACGCCTCTCCCAACACGGGCCGTGCCGTGCATGGGAAGCGAGTCGTGGGGTTCCCAAAAGGGGCGGCTCGTTCTACAACCCATGCGCACCCGCTTCAGAATTAAGTAGACCCTGGTAGTCGAATGGGCGAAGGTTGGGTAGGCATTGGACAAATGAATCCCCCTCCCCTCTCATCATTCATCTTCAACATCTTCAAGCAATATGGTCAGGTCAGCATAGAGGGCTATGTGCACTATCAAGCACAAGTCAAGCGCGCACGTAGCCTGAGGTTGAAATCAAGAGACCAGAACAAAATATTCTCTTTTTGAACGCGAAAGAGTTTTCGTTGTTTGGTTTGTATTCTTTCTGTGTCGAAACCCGTAACAGCGCAAGCATCAGAACGGCTCCGTAGTTTACATAGGTAGCTAGCTTGAATAGAAAGACGATGTGCCGAGGTTCTCTGTGCAGAGCGAGTCGGGCAAGAACAAGTTGAACGAGATGAACCAGCAAGGTGAGCAAGGAACGTTCTTCAATCATTGAGCTCATCGCGAGTGGCCACAAAAAGTGATCGAAGTCACATCGCTTCCCACAACACGCACGAATCCAAACCGAAATCGCCGCTGCTTTCAGCAAGATATTCAACCTGAGCAACCTGGACCTGCTGGCCCCAATCATATCCATTATGTTCAACCATGATACTTTATCCCTCCTGGTATTCTCATCTCTGAGATGCTGCGACCACAAATTCCGTGCGGCTACTGGGCCTTGGCTCAGCGCTGTTGAGCACTCAAACCCGGCCAATGTACGATTCCACGAGCAGCACAAAAGACGCCCAGCTCGGCCAGCGAAGTTTGGCCCACTGAATTTCTAGTCTCAAATGTTTAGCCTGTAAGCTAGCCTTCTCCTTGCGTGCGCAGCGTCAATTCTTACATCCTATGGTGAAGGTAGGGGCATGACCGTGCAGACCGTCAGCTGCAAATGTCCAGTAGCGCTTGCTTCATCTCCATAGATGAGGAAGAACCCGACCAAGAAAAGCCGAGGTGAGTCTCCCACGCTATGAAGGCTTGTCAGTTCCAGATGGTGCGCCGACAAGCGCTGCGTATTGTTCTCGAGCCATGTCTTTCTCTGAACGCTTTCCTAGGTCCCGATGAGTTGGATTGCCAAAACTCGACTTAGGAAGCGCTCTCTGCCTTTGAGTACTACGATGACGCCGTCTCAAAAGCTCAGAGTTCCCGTCGTTTATGGGATAGCAAACCACACGAGGACAGACCTTCGGCGCTCACCGATTACCTAAACACGGTTCGAGGGCACCAAACTCACCTAGCTCTCCTCACCAACCATAGCACTCAGAGCAATGAGAATACGCGCCCGGCTCTCAATGATAACACACCACACACCCCACACTAGCGTCGTTCCTGAATGTACACTTGAGTAGCCGCTGACCCGCTGCCCGTATCTCGTTCGGGTCATGACTCACGGGGTGGCAAAAATCGATCTTGTGCCTTTTCGGCAGAATCACTCCTGCGCTGATGACTTCCGTGCTATCTAAACTTGGTCCAGCGGCACCCAGCGCCTGGAGAATGTATCTTTCTCTCCCTCCATCTCCTCCACATCTTCCTCTCGCCTTCTAACCATGGCCCCGTCGAGGAGCTTTTCCTGGATCCTTTTGCTTTGTTTCTTCCTTATGCCTGGAGATCGTGCACATGCTCAGCAAGACGACCCGTTTAGCAAGAAGTTCCAATGGCAGTTCATTGATAACGTGAGTACAGGTTGCTCTCCTTTACAGTTCGGCAACTAAGAACTGGCTGACTTCATTCACGCGAATTCAGGCCTACTCCGCTTCGCTCCCAGCGTGTCAACCGCTGCGAGTTTTGGTGAAGTCATACAACGAGGACAATTCCACGCATGGGACACCGCCATACTACATGTTCACCTTACCTGCCGGAGGTACCCCACGTATGTACCCCATTGGCGAGAAGGAGGATGATCTGCGTTGGAAGTTGGACTTTCCCGTAGGTGAGGCTTATTTCACTCCTACCCATCTTTGCCATCTTTCTTCATCCCGATCATCACATTACAATAACCGTGCTGTGCGGGTGCTAACGCTACCTAAACTTTGTCTACACAGGTACAGAGCTCATGTTGACGGTACTGGACGCAAATAGCAGTGTCGGTGGCATCTCTCCAAGGTTGTACACATCTGTCCGTGAGTGTCTGCTTTTGTCGACTGCGCAAATCCCGATGTCTTCGCTACGCGCTTGTGGCGTCCGGATTTCGACCTTCCCGTTACTGGGCTGGACGTAATGACCATGCTGATGATGAATTTTTCTGTTTTTGTCTCGCAGCCGGCTCCACGACGTCCTGTGTCAAGGAACGAGATTCACCGTCGAACTTCACCATCACCGCCAATGTGACAGACACATTGAATACGTGCGACCCATGGGGGATCACCGTTTCGGGTGGTGTGCCTCCTTACATGTTCACGTTGGCTGCAGTGGGCTCGCCTGTGCTCACGAATGTGACGTCGGAAACGGACGACCAGGATACCCTTACGTATATCAATAGGGCAGATCCAGATGGTCAGCTGCTAGGTGGGATACTCCGTTACTCTTCTCCGCGCAATTCTGTCCGTGAATCTGAACCTTTTCGGTGATAGTGGCAGTCAGCGACGTGTATGTTTTGAGTTTACCTAGACTACTGTGATGCAGGTCATTGACGGACACTGCCTATCTTTCATAGAACAGGGCGCTTCGCCTCCGGCACACCGATGGTGAACACCTCAGGTGTGTGACTTACCCCACTACTCTCTGTGTTTACCCACTGTTAACAAACGGCATAGGCAGCAAGGATTATAATTGCACGGGCCTCGTAACGACCTTTGGGAACTCTCAGCAGATCAAGCAGCAGCAACAAGCGGTTGCTCAGTCGGCAGCTAGCAAAAGGCAGAAGAAGCACGCGACTATTGGTGCCTCTTGTGCAGTCGTAGCGCTGCTCCTGATCGTAGGCGCGCTGTTTCTAGTGCGGTTCTTGAAGCGCAGGAAGGCCCGACTCCTTGGGACGGACGTGGACGCATTACCCCGAAAGTTCGAGTTGGCTTCGCCTACGACGATGTCCAGCTCAGCCTACACGAACGGCGACCGCCCACAAACCCCATCCAGCAGCAACTTTCCAAGCCCAACCCACAGAACAACAACAACAACAACAACAACAACAACAGACAGTTTGCCTCTATCCCCGTTGCGAAAGGCGAGCCATCTGCATCAGCAATCACGCACTTCTCTCCGCGAGGCGAATGTACCTCAAGTGGAGAGGTCGCCGTCTGGAGAGCTCTACATGCAGCATCGGGATGGGGGCGGCATGAACGTTGTGCGAGAGCTTCCTCCACCGTACGCGTCTCCAGTCGCACCCGCTAAGCTACCCCGCGGAGCGGCAGCGCCTGCTATAAAACGGTGATGATCATTTCTGTTCGTTGCTGCAACCTCGTCCGTCCAATTGTACTCATACCCGATACCACGTTTTTAACCACGTTCTCGCGACTTGGGAGTTTGATGTTGATGTTGATGACTTTGCCTACCGTTTATGTAGTAGGCTGCTAATTGCTCGTTTACCTATCCTACATGATCTTACCATAGTTTCTGTTGTAATTTCGCTGTATGTCCAAAGAGCAAAGAGGGATCTTTGTGGACGCGTGGACCGAGGCTGGGCTCATCCTGGGATTATCAGATGATCCTCACAGACTTGGTAGGTGACATCATCATTCGGGCTGTTACGTGCAGTGTGTCGCGGTGCCTGAAGCCGCTTGCCAGCTGAGGCAAAAGTCTACCCCACAGTCTCCCGTAGGGGGTCATTTAGATAGGGAATAGAGCGATGTTTTCCTTAACATGGTGGACTTTGCAAGTATGCGAAGCCACCCATAATCAATTGATGGCAGGCACGGCACACGACGCCAAAGAGACACGTGATTCGTTCAGCCGAACTTCATCTTCAGCCTTGTTCGATGTGTTGATCCCGACCCTTGCTCCCGACCTCCTCGTACCTAGCCCAAGTCCTTGCTACTTTTGCAGAACGACCTTGAACACTACGCGTCAAATCAACCTGGGTCAGCCATGGAGTACACCTTCGGAGGAAAGTACAAGCTGGAGCAAGAAATCGCCAATGGTGGCTGCGGTACGCCCTGTCCATTACCCTTGTCGTTCATTCCCTCTCTCAAATTTGCATCTAATAATCGTCGCTTCGTCCCTCATAGGTAGCGTGTTCTTGGGCGTGCACACAATAGCTGGGAAATCAGTCGCGATCAAGCTCGAGGCAGCACCACCCTCGTCACCTAACTTGCTCTCGCCTCTGAAGCAGGAGAGCAAGATATACAAAACCCTCATGGGCGGCCCTGGTGTACCTTGGATAATGTGGAGCGGGCGGTCGGGCGACTACAACGTCATGGTCATCGACCTCCTCGGGCCGTCACTCGAGGACCTGTTCAAGATGTGCAATCGACACTTCACGCTCAAGACGGTGCTCATGCTCGCGGACCAGCTGCTCGAAAGGATTGCGTTCATTCACAGCAAGGATTTTGTCCATCGGGATGTGAAACCGGCGAATTTCGTGATGGGGACAGGCCCTGCCGCGCACCTGGCGAACGTGATCGACTTTGGGTTGGCGAAGAAGTTTAGGGACTCGAAGACAGGGGCGCATATTCCTTACCGGGAGGAGGACTGCCATGGGGTGGGAACGTCGCTTTTTGCGAGCATCAATACGCATCTTGGTGTCGGTGAGTTGGAGTTTGTAAGGTCTCCAGGTGCTTCGATTAATTACTAACGCGCTTCTTTACATAGAGTCATCACGGCGAGATGACCTCGAGTCGTTGGCGTACATGTTCATTTACTTCCTGCGTGGCACACTACCATGGCGGAAACTGCGTGCCGAAACGGTGGACGAGACTTGGGACATCATTCGAGACGCCAAACTCGCGTCTGCGGATCTGTTGACAGTGGGACTGCCTAAGGAATTTGACGTATTCTACCGGTACGCATTCCCTTTGCTTCCCTGCTAAACTTCACCTCGCTAACTGACGAATACTCCACCCAGATACACCCGCGGATTGGAATTCGACGATCTCCCAGACTACGACGGCTTGAGGAGGCTATTCCGAGGGCTAGCCAAACGAACGGGGTGTCTCGGACAATCGTCCTCGTCATTTTCGTCGTCTACACCAAAGTCGGTGCCTCGCGAAGGCGGTCTCGAGGATCTAGCTCGCCGCGTTTCTTCAGCGTGCAACGCAGCAACAGGCGGCTTTGTTGCGGAGGAAGATGACGAGGAGCTCGATGAGGAAACGGAACGATACGAGGAAGACGACACCATCGCATCCGTCCCGGTCAGCGAAGCGGAGCCTGTGGCAGGGGACGAGCACCTGTTGGAGGAGGAGTACGATCATGTGTTTGACTGGACTGTCCCTCCGCGGCAGAGCTCCGAGCCTCCTACAAATCATCATCACCGGCCGAATCACCATTGGGAAGAAGAGAGGGAGGGGAAGCGAAGAAGAGTGTGTGGGGCGTGTAAGAGGAAGGCGGACAGGGAGAGGGGGATACCCAGGAAGGCGGAGTGGCGGTAGTGACACACCTGAAGACACTGCCCATCTTCAAAGCTCAAAGCTCATGGCTTTTCGCGACGTCGTCAGAGCTCCTTGAAATCATACCAGTGATGATACTCGCCCTGCAGGTTGCGTCCCGACCATATCAGCAGGTCGCTCCAAAACCAGAGACGACCACTTCTGGCCTTCTCGGCTCCGCTACCTCTACCACGCATGGCACATTCCTCCTTTCTCGTATTTCTTCTCCTGCATTAGCTTTTTCTGCGTTCTTTCTCATTACTTTGTAATTGTTTTCGCTGTGTTCATATCTCCTAGCACATACTTATTCCCCCCCTAGTTGAATCCCCTTCCCATTCCATCCAAGCCCATTCTCAATGCCACCCATTCTTTCCAGCCCATCCATCCTCACTTACAAGTACCTACGAGAACAGGTACCGGTATATTTTCTAATGTATCATCTCCACGCACACTTGTACCCAATGCATCAACTTCACACCACGCATCCCTGCAAGAAGAGCTCGGTGGCGGCCCCATAAAAGTGGTGACGGTACTCTCGTGGCAGTGCCAGTTTCTTCTTCCCTTCTCGCGCTCGCCTCTGCATTTGCATTTGCACTCCGGTTCCAAATCTTCGCCAACAACCTCTTCCTGCACCAGGAAAATACTCTACTCTCGCGTCTCTTAATAGGAACTATAACCCCTACTAAACCTACCGTACAACATGCACCATATTCTACGCGTATGCGGGGCTGGAACGCGTCTCGCCGAGAACGCGCTCCAGAGACACGCTTCAGTTGCGGGGAAGACGACGCTCACCACCGCAGCGAGAAGATTCCCTTCTTCTTCGCCCGCTGTGTTTATGAGACATAACAGCTCGAGTGCGAGGGACGGAGAGTGAGTTTTTTCTCTTCCTTGTATCCGAATTTTCGTCGCTGACTAGTTGGTGCTCTTACAGTGACCCAATGGACTTTGGCGCACTCGGTGAATCGTACGTCCTCGCCGCCACTTTTTTCTTCTCTATTCTCACTAATGGGCATTTTCTAGTCGCCCCGAACGCAGCATGTCTAGCCGACTAAAATCCTTCGGCGACGCCGCCTCTACCTCCCCGCCCTCCGCCGTCCTCTTCGTCGGCAACCTCTCCTTCAACGCCGACGAAGAGATGCTCGGCGAGGCCTTCGAGGCCTTCGGGACTGTCCAGAGCGTGCGCATGCCGACGGACCGCGACTCGGGGCGGACCAAGGGCTTTGGGTTCGTAGAGTTCTCGAGCGTGGAGGAGGCGGAGAACGCGTTCGAGAAGATGAACGGAGAGCAGATTGATGGGAGGGAAATCAGGCTGGATTATTCGCAGCCGAGACCGCCGAGAGAGGAGGGTGGATTCAGGGTCTGTTACTCACTTTTCATGAGTTTCTCCAGAAGCCTTGAACTGATTGTGTTTTCTCTGCAGGGAGGACGTGGAGGCTTCGGCGGCGGTCGCGGTGGAGGACGCGGCGGCTTTGGTGGACGTGGTGGAGGACGCGGCGGCGGCTTTGGGATGAGGAGCGGAGGCCGCGATGGTGGAGACTTTGGAGGACGAGGCGGTGACCGCGGTGGTGACTTCGGTGGACGCGGTGGCGATCGTGACGGTGGTTTCGGTGGTGGTCGTGGCGGCGATCGTGACTTCGGTGGACGAGGAGGTGACCGTGGTGGCGACTACGGAGGTGGACGCGGCGGCGGCGGCTTCGGCGGTGGTCGTGGTGGATTTGGTGGTGGACGAGGCCGAGGTGGTTCCTCTGGAGGAAGCAGAGGTCGCAGCTTCGGTGAAGACTACTGATCGACGATGCGTCGGCGGACATTCTCATTCCAGTATCTTCGACCATCTTGTTTCGTGTTCGTGTTTGCTCTGGGTTTCCGTATATTACACACTTCTAGTATCTACATGTCGCTCTGTCATCTTTGCAGGCTCGCCGCCTTGCGAAGTAAAAGCCTTCAACCTCAACTCATACGCTGAACATCAAACTCACTTCTGGGTTTTCATTGCTTCACCAAGAATTGAGAAAACTGCTTGTGTTCTCAAGTAAGCGTATTCTTCTACCCTCCCTGCGTTATCCTGTCACTGTGCTTGGTCTCTGCAATGCACACCCCCATATTTCACGCCGTATAGAGACCGGATGAGTTTGGCCTGGCCGCCACACCTCCTTAGGTGGTGACAGTCTGAGTGGCTGTGCCTATTTCTCTGCTTCTTCTCAAGTCCAGTCCAAGTCTCGGTCCTAGTCGTCTGGTTTCTCTTCGGCAGTCAAGTTCTCTGCACCAGGCAGACACAAAATTACTTTTGCTTAATACCTATACCTTTCACCTGGGCTGCCAACATGCACCACCTCCTACGCGGTGCGCGACTCGCTCATAGAAGTGCTGGGAGGACGACACGCTTAGCGGGGAGAAGCGCACCTTCTGCTGGTGCGGTGTGGAGCAGATGTAATAGCTCTGCGAGTGGGAGTGGGAAGAAGGACGCGGCGGAGTGAGCTATAGCTTCTGTTTATGTTTTTGTTCCGTTACTGACTGAGTATTGGTGCTGGTGTAGTGCTGCAACTGCTCAACCGTACGCCCACTCTCTCCTTCTCCCTCTTCCAATCCACTAATACGTGTTGGAAACTTTAGAACCCCCGCCCCCGCCCCGCCCTCTGCAAAAGACGCGGTACCACCCACCACTCCCCAGTCTAAGCCTGCCCCCCGGTCGTCCACCCCTCCCAAGGCCAAGAGTGGGGTGGCGCCTACTGCTGCAGCTGCTGAAGCTACGGCTAAGGACTTGGCTAGGCCGAAGAAAGTCGAGCAGGCGAAGGACTTGGAAGTTCCAGTGACGAAGGGAGACGCGACGGTGGTACAGGAGAAGAGCCACCCTTCGCCTAAGGTCGTCGAGCCGGAGGCGGTGAAGCTGAAGGTCGAGACACCTTCACCTGCTAAGCCAGCCGCTGCAACGCCCGCACCACCGTTGCCGACGACGACTGTTGAGGGGTCACAGACGGAGCAGGTTAAGGCGAAGAAGGTCGATTCTTCTGCTACCCTCAGCGGAGCTGAGGCTAAGTCCTTGCTCGAAAATGACGAGTCTGTGCTGGAAGACGACGAGTACTTGCCGTCAGAGATCAAGGCTGCGATGAGCGAGATGGAGAAGCTCGGCGCTGAGCATCAGGAGGAGGGCGGTGCTGCTGCCCAGCAGATGGAGGCGGAGATGTCAGATGAGGAGGTTGAGGAGTGAGTGCTCTCTTTGTTTGGACGTGTGGTGTGGATGAGAGCTGATATGAGGTTTACGCTTGTAGGATGCTGAAACTTATTGAGAAGCAGGGGTTGGCGAATGGGAATCAGCCCAAGACGTGCGTTATGTTCACTTTGCTTTCGAGAAACCGGGCTCATACTTTATCACTACAATAGGCCAGAATTCCACGGCTCGCTCACGCCTCTCCCGACACTCGAGTCGCTCGGCTCCTCCTACACCGAGCCTGAGTACGCCGCCGCCCTCGCACATGGTCGCTCCGTCCAGAAACCGTACTACCACCCCAAAACACACCACATCCCCGTCGCCTCCATCCACTTCGCCTCTCACTCCCCCTACCAACTCACCCTCTTCACGCACTTTGCCTCACACGCCGCTGCTGCTCTTGGCGTCCCCATCTCCGGCGTCGTTGCCCTGCCAAAGAGGAGAAGACTTTGGACGGTGATCAAAGGCCCATTCGTGCATAAGAAGAGCCAAGAGAACTTTGAGAGAGTTACGCACAGGAGGGCCATCAAGATGTGGGATGCCGATTCAGAGGTGGTGGACTTGCTGGTGGGGTACTTGAGGAAGCATATGCTGGGGGGTGTTGGCATGAGGGTGACGAGGTGGGAGAGAAGGGAGGTCGGGATGGGGGCCGCGATGGGTAAGGCGGGCGCGGGTGCAAAGGGGCAGAGGGCGGCGGATAAAGTGAAGGAGATGGGAGAGAGGATTGTGAAGACTGAGGGAGCTCCTCCTGCAGAAATTCAGGCGTAGGACGACGATCTATACTCTACTTACAATAATATTATCCTGCATATTTCGACCGACCAGTGCAACGGCGTTGAAGGAGGAGGACTCCTGGACCGATGACCTCATCAGGGGAAACTGAATTGGTCAGTGAATAAAAATTGATTATTTCTCAAGATCACTAAAATTGTACATGTGGAGGTGCTTGCCCTGAAAATGACGAAGAGTCGAGGGCTCTCTGGAGTGAACAGAGAGACGACTCTAACCCTGAAAAGTCCGAAGTCCCACGCCGATGGCTTCTCCTGCTCGTTCCACAGTATCCGCCCAAGTCCCTAACAGCCTCCACAAACCGTCCAGTAAAGATCTTAAACCAGCAGCGAACCCACCTCCATCGACGACGAACAAGGATGTTAAAGTAGTACCCCAGTCTTCCTCATCTTCCGACAACAACACTCGCAGTACTTCTTCATCAGCAGCGGCAGGGGTTAAATCAGCAGTACCATCCCAGGTACAAATCTATTCGACCTTCGATCTCTTGCAACCGACACTGATCTGTCTATCGGACACAGAGCACGTCGAGCGGTGCAACTGCAGCTGCCTCATCAGTATCACAAGCACCCACCACCCGCGAAGAATCGTCATCAACACCGGCCAAATCAGCACCGGACCCTGAGGCAAACGACGCCGACGATGATGACGATGATGCGCCGCCGATTGACCTGGAGACGTTCGAGCAGATAATGGAGCTCGACGAGGACGACACGCATGATTTCTCGAGGGCGATGACTTGGCAGTATTTCTCCCAGGTTGGGACGACGTTCACGAAGATGGAGGAAGCACTGTGCGTGGTTTTCATTCCTCTTTCCTTCCTATCTATATATCTATACTCCTTCTTCTCCTTCGACTTCGTGCGTCGTATCTCCGCTGCTTCTTTCATTATGACCCTGGTATGCGAGCATTGACCCGGCGATCGTCGTCATCTCGTCGTCGTCGCTCGTTCGCTCGTTTCTGCCGAGCCATTCCATCCATCGCATTCAACTGATCATCATCGCACTTATCTCTCACCCTATCTCATCGCGCCCCCGCTCCGTCCCTTCACGCATCCCGTCTCCCATACATTTCCCCAACACCAACCCATACTCACTCACTCTCCACAGATCCGCAGAAAACCTTAACGAGCTCTCCGACCTCGGCCACTTCCTCAAGGGCTCCTCCGCCGCCCTCGGGGTCGCGAAAGTCCAAGACTCATGCGAGCGCATGCAGCACTACGGTCATCTGCGAGACGAGGAACGAGGCGTGGATATCACGAAGAAGGAGGCGCTGAAGCTCATTAGGGGATGCTTGACGAAGGCGAAGAAGGATTATGTGGAGGCGGAGGCGTGGCTGAAGGATTGGTTTGAGAAGAATGCGGTGGATGAGTGAGTGGGTCGTATGCGTGGCAAGGAGGGGAGAAGGTGGCGTGCGACGACGGCGAGATGGACATCACATCCCCGTGGTCATTATCCTACCAGCTATGCTATGTTGTTCTTCCAGTTGAGCGAACGAGGAGCCTGGCCCGTCTAGCCTCTTCCTGTTCTACAGCTTCTCTCCTCCTCCCTCCGCCCTTCTTCCCATCTCCTTGCTATTCCCTTACGGGCCCCTACGTACACTTGCTATCGTCGCTTTCGCCGCCCTTTCCCTTGTCTTCTCCCCGCCCTCTCCCCCGCCTTCCCCTGCTCCCATGCCTGGGCTTTTAAACTCTCAACTCTTTGCCTTGACTTCCCTTTTCCTCGCCGCATCCACACCCTCAGTCCCTCCCCCCCGACCAAGCTGTACTAGTTTCTCCCCTACAGATATCTTCACCCGATGATGTGCCCTACCTTATCTTATTACTATCTTCTTTTTTTTCTTCCTCCGCTCGCTTCCCTAATCACCTCCATTCACCTCGGCTAGACAAAATTCAAGACCAACGTCTGCGCTGCTCACCTCCACTGCCTACGGTCGCCATCAGTCAGAATCAACCCTGGTCGCCGCCATCTGGCTTGCGCCACCCACACTCGGGTTCTGCCAACGCCCTCCTTCCTTGCTTCTTCCTTGTTCTCATTCTTCTGCTTCTGGACTCTTGACTCGACTTTTTGCGTTTGTCCAACATTGTACTGTACTCGTACCACGCCTTTTCTTCTTCTTCTTCTTTCCTGCCCTTGCTGCTCCTACTCGACTCTATTTCTCCCTTCTTTTCGAATTGCGACTTTGTTTATCTTTTATTCCTGCCTTCTTCTCGTCTGTTGTCTGTTGTTCTTCTCAGTACTCTCGTTTTTTCATTCTTGCGATTGCTTCTTCTTGATTCATTTCTTTTGTTCAAACTTTCTTGATTCGATCCGACCGACCCTCCACGTCTCCAGCACATCATCTTTCCATTCAAGCTACCTCTGTAAACAGTGTTTACGTACGAAACCTCTTTAACTGGACATCAGTCCCTCAACACATCTTGCTGCTCTGCTCAGAGATTGTGTACATAACGTCTGCTGCTACGCGGAGCTCGATTCGAGACGGCTCAACGAGAACTCGCTCACACTTCAAAAAGAAGTGATTGGATCTGGTTTCTTGATGTCAACCTCAGGCTATGTGCACGCATGACTTGTGCTTGAAAGTGCACATAGCCCTCTATTTTGAACTGACCAGTTTTTAAGGGGAGGGGTTTTTTCAACATATCCGTGCCAAGTTCCCGAAATTCGCTCGTTCGACTGCCTACTTGATGCGAAGGGGCACGCATGGGCTGTGTAGAGCGAGTTGCTGAAATCTATGAAGGCAGAAAGACTCGGCTCCGCCCATGCACGGCACGGCCCTTTAGGAGGGCCACCTGGTATATAGTGGTACTGTGCGGGAGGAGTGAGGGGAATGCAGCGGTGAATGCTGGAGTGAGCTGCGTGTGTGGGACAATGGTAGACGGCGGTGACGTCATGGTGGGGGAGGGCATCGGCAGGTGCTTGGTATGTTGAGGTAGATGGAGGTGCTTGTTTGTGCCGGGTGAGCAGCGCCTTTGCCAAGTCTTGCAGTGTTCTGAAAAGAGGTCCAGTGTGATTGTATTGTAGTCAAGCAAAGACAGTGGGCAGAGAAATACTTGTTCTTCTGTAAATGTGCTTGGTGTTGGATAGGCAAAAGTATTGGACTCTTGTGTTGAGGATGCTGGACTTTGATTTAGACTCTATTTGGATACTGGTCTCCCTGCTGCTGTGTCAAGTACTGCGTTGGGAAAGGCAAGGAACTCACCGTAGAGCACTTTGTTCTGAAGTGCTGCTATCCAGGCAAGAACCAGAAGGAACTTCTGGTCCCCAAATCATGTTGATAATTGACAACCACTGAGCACCTCACACCCATGATAACCAAGAGGTTCCGCTCAGCTTTGCTAATAACCAAGTCACTCTTTGGCGTCGTGCGATGTTGTTATATGCATGCTTCAATGAAGGATTGTGGTTTCATTCAGACACATGATTGTGTTTAACATGTGATCGCGTTATAGTCTTATCTTAGTTTAATCCTTTGTTTCCTCCTATCTTTCTCCTTCCTTGATTTCTCCTTGGTTCCCCCCTCGTTTCTCCAAGGATTCACATTGTGACTCATTTAGTTTTCTCCTTGGTTTCTTCTTCAACTCACCAAGGAGTTGTTATGACTTATGTCCTAGAAATCCTTCATTTTTCCTTCAATTCTCCTTCATTTCTCCTTGCAACTCAGCATGACTCATTAGTTAGTTACTGTTGTGTATATAAGGCTGAGAAACTCTACTCAATTCCTCAGACAGAATATCATCTTTGCTACCACATCTAGTCACTGCATTGATCCACTTCCTACTCTTCCACTCTCTCCTTCTCTCTCTCTCTCCCTCTCTCCCTCTTTCTTCTCTCTCTCTCTTTCCCTCAAGTGGACTCAGCAAATACAAGTCCACGGTTATTAGAAGCGGCGTCAGGCTAAGGACAAGACCTGTTTGCCAACAGACTTATCACCCAGTCTCGCTAGTTGTGGGCATGGGCATAACAGATGCTTAACAAGCAAGGTATCCAAGAAGGTGCTACCTGTGTCTGAGACTGCCAATTTGCAACACAGAGTGACTTTGAGGAGAGTCCAGCACTATCTTGAGAGTTTGAGAAGGTTGTCCAGTTATTTCAAGTCTTTGAGAAGTGTAGAAACCAATGACCTGGGAAGAGAAGCTCAGGGTCAGAAAAGATGACGGATGACCACTGAGGAGGAAGAAAGGAGAAATTACGTTTAAGTAGGAGTGACATGATGACTAAATGAAGATGACATAAACAGGGCAAGGGGCATCCACCCAACACACCCCTATTATCAAGGATCAAGAAAACAAGCAGTAGCACAGCGTTCATGAGAAATAGTGCCCAAAGGTTTGGTAAGAAAATCAGCAGCCTGAGACTTTGTATCAACCCAAGAAAGAAAGAAAGAACAATTGCCTGAATCAACATGATTGCAAATGGAATGATGCCTCAAATCAATCTGCTTCAAACAAGAAGTGGTGGAGTTGTTGATGGCAAGCTCAATAGCTCTCTTGTTGTCACAAGAAAAGAGAAAAGGAGAGGGACAATAAAAAATTCAAGATCAGGGAAATCCATGAACAACTTAATCCACAAGCCCTCCTTCATCCCATGTGAAATTGCCATCTACTTCACTTTGCAGAAAGACAGAGCCACTGTCTTCTGCTTGGTGGAAGACCATGCAACTGTCACGGAATGCGGAAAGCTGCAGCAGATCTGAAGCAGAGGCTCAACAGATGAAAGTAAAATAGATGATCTAGGAGACTGGATGTAGGCCCAAGCCAAATACACACAGCTATTCCCAAAGACCAAGTTAGATTGACAAACTACAGAGAGGAAATACATGAAACTCACCTATTCCCAAAGACCAAGAGCTCAAGATGGGAAAAGGGGGATGGAGCAAAATTACAAGCTGATATATGTGAGAAACTACATCAAAGAATGCACAGCCCAAATCAGTCATGAGATGATGGAGAACAATGACCGTAACAATGAATGACAATCACAAGCTGATGCAAAAATTAAGCCGAGGACATCAAAGAGAAGTGATGGGAATGAGTCATGATAGATCAAAGGACTTAGCAAGATCAAGAAAGAGAAATGAAAAGGAAAAAGACCACTTCATGACAACCTCCAGTTGTGGGAGGGTGGACAGGCGCTTGACAGCCTCCTGTGAAGCATAAGTAAAGAAGTACTGGTGTTGCTTGAACACACTCAAGATCCATTCCTTTGGCCGCTGTGAACCAATAGTGTGGGCGTACTGCTCCATTCCTCAAGGTATACACATAGGTCAGTTGGTAACAAAATTGTAGCGTATGGATCAACAGACAATAAAGTTCAGGGGAACACACACCTCTTAATTCTTCTTTGTCTCATTTGTGCCAATAAGCCCCCAGTAAAACTAGACTGTGTACCTGGTTCCAAGCATGTTCATGCCTAGCTTCTGTCATAGCACATAGTCTGGCTTCTCCAACAAGGGTATTGGCTCACTGTAGATCAACTAGAGCCTCAAACAGAAGTTGCATCACCAGGTCAGAACACTTTGCCTTGCACAACAGCCGTGCTACCAGCTTCCCATACTTGATGTCCAATGTGTAGTCAAAGCATACACAGTTCAGAGAGTATAGTTCTGTGGTGATTGTGTCTGGAAGGTACCGCAAGACCTCAGACCAGATCTCAGGTGGAAGTTCAACCATGTTCAAGCGTGGATCAGGGTGGGCAAAGGCAAGGATAGAGGGGATGAAGGTTCCTTCAATGGAGACGCGGTGGTTGCTGATGTTGAAGGACAAGCGTGGGGTGGTGCATCACATGAATTGTCATTGAATTATCTGCTTTGGATTCACAGAGTGTTCTTCAAGCAATAATATAGAGGCTTATCCCCTGAGATTTCGGCAAAGGTCCTGGGATGGTGTAGTAGCAATCCATGAATGGGGGTAGCTAGAATTAGGTTCAGAACGACCTCTGACTTGTGGCAGAGCTGACAGCAAGCGTGGAAGGGTCACAGCAGGGTCACAGAAGTCTGATCACTGTAGCGTCACTCGTTCCTCAATGCTCTGCACGGCGCACCGACTAAGACTTGACACTTGACCACCACAACGACCACTCCTGGGTACATTAGTACCCAATACTCGGGAAATGTTAAACTAATATCACCAATGTCCTTCCTCTACCGATACCTCATGTCTTGACATGTTCAAACACAAGCCATCTAGCTGGACTTTAAGCATTCCGGCTTGGCTTTACGAATTGAACCACTCATTTACCATCCACCAACGCTTCGGAACGGCTCTCCAGTGAACACGAGCACAGGCCCATCCACACTCTACGACCGGGCACCGAACCATCGAAATAATCTAGCGCACAGGTACCAATCGACATCGACATCGACACTGACGTCTTAACAGCAGTTATTCTAGCGCAGTCTAATCCTGTACATGTACAGTCAGCTGCGCCGACATTGATTCACTGGGGTTCAAGACCGTTGGAGGTGCTCACCAAGCGGATTCTCCGGCCTTTCGCACGATCATCTTACCTCGATCATCTTACCTACCTATGTAGGATGAGCGCGTACTCGAACGGATCTAGCGAGAGGACCCTCCGTTGACCGGCACTTACGGTGACGTTCCAAATCGCGCAGTCGGGACAGCTTGAAGTGCATCGCATCGTCGTGGCAGATCGCAGTCTGCCTTCCAAGGTTCCCACTCTATCCAAGGTTCCCACTGTACGAGTTGAGGAACCCGGCTTGATTGGTCGATAAGCAGAGACCCTGAACCTACGAGTAGACGCAAACTTCTTGGCGGACGACCTCCCAGCGAAAGATCCTGAGATAAACCTCAAACATCGCGTCGACGCTACACATCGTTCCCACAGCACACGCCTCACAGCACATATGTGTGATTACACAGGTGAGTCTTGATTAACAGCCTAGCTTCGCACATGCACCCAATCTAAGATGTCCTCTCAGTCCAGGCCTTCGCGAAGCGACGCGAAACCTCCCAAGGCTCCGCTCCGAATAAAGTACCTACCCCGTTTCGCACACTCGTCACTCATTATCACCTCCAGCTTCTTCCAACGTCGAGTTCCTGTCCCATCTGACGTCAGGCTTATCACCGTCCATTTCTCGACCAACACGAAATGTACCGTTCCTCACCGTCGGTACCGCACCCCAGCAAATTCAATCTTCAGTTCTACTCTATGCCTGACGACCCTGAGCTCGAGCCTGACGCGTATAGTGGGTAGAAATGATGTCAAAAACTTTACTCGCCTGCCAAGTTAGGTACGCGACGAACAGACAGCGTCAGGGTCCTCCTGTCCAGCCCATTTTTCGCAGACCATTGGGTGTCTCCACCTCCACTCAGTACGATGGTGCGATTTTCAACACTTACTTTTACTCCAGAGCTAGTTTACTTACTCGGAGCTCGCACCCATCATAACCACGAACGAACCTTGATGGAGGTGCCTGCGATAACCAACCGAGGTCGTCTTTGCCTCCACAACTGCTGGGCCCCGCGTGTAGTCTTCTACACCGAGGAGCGCTGATGATGGTGGTGACGTGGCAAGTCAGGTTGGCGTGTTGCTTGGCAACGGCATCGCTTGACCCGTCGCGTGCACCGTCGCTTGGAATCACCCCAGCCGTCGCTTGGGATCACTCCATTCGTCGCTTGTGCTCCATCCCATGCATTTGACACGTCGACGGTCAAGCTCGCCCTTCGCCTAAAACGTTCGTGCAACTCGCGTAGCGCCCATGCGTTTAGGAAGTTGACTCCAGCGGCTTCCAGGAAGTAGATCGACAAGCGGATGTCATGATCATCCATTGCAGGCTGCGCTCGCCGCTGTCACCGATCTCGAAGGTTATTATTTCTCTCAGGGGATACAGAGGCGGTAGGACTGTTCTTCCAAACCGCGTTGGTTGAGCGGAAGCAGATGAGGAATCTCAGACACTTGTCCTATTCGCGTTATCCATGACTGCTGTTCTTTCTCAATGGTTGTTTTAGCACTGAATGCTGTAATAATAACCTTCACGCACAACATTCTTTGACTCTGAAGATAGGCTTTCTGCCTTCTTCGTTAGACTTATGTCAAGGCGTTAACCTTTCTTATGACTGGAACATCGTGCAAGTGGCAATGATGTCCGTGATAGAACTTGCGCTTGAAGAGAAGAAAGCTACGTATTCGGGTAGCACTCACGCCAGCGCTCCCTCGATGCTGGCGGGGGGCTCTAGTGCGCCTCGTGCCTGGTCAGCCGGTCAGAAAATAATAGATTTGCCCTTCCACCATCTTCTAGCATCTCCTCGTGTTGAAACGGCGTCTCGTCGCGAGGGAAGGAGCAGCCCCTTTTGTTTGTCTTGCGCCTTATACTCCTTACTCTACGATGCTCGACGAGGCTTATCCGGCGTGGCGTGGCATGGCAGGAGACGGGAGGTGTGCCATGCCATGTTCAACTTTCAGCAGATTCTCCTTTTCCATCGACGGTACGTTTTCGAATCTCCTGTTCGCGCCAGGCCGACTTGGCGCGTGGCGTTTCACTGACAGCGGGTAAGAGCTTATTTTCGATTGACCCGGGGGGTGCCGATGCTGCGGCCACGACCAAAAATACTGCTTGATGTCGGCGGCGCGGCGTGCTTGGATGGATAATGCAGCGGAGTTGTGCAAGCTGCTGATTGGACCATCCCGATGATCCGGACGGGGATGGAGGGAGGAGCTCTGGTGGTGCGATACCCCCGCGTGCTGGTGTCATCGCGATTATCATGCGGGATTGGATGATAATCACAATTGTAATGTGCCCCTCCAATTGTGTTGGTGGTGGACCGTGAAAGTAGGGTCTAGATCAAGGTCGGGAGAGTTTGTGCTCCTTCATTCACACGCTTCGCTGTTGCCGAACCTCCTGCGTGCAATGGAAAACTGACTGGAACGTCGTCGGTTGCGGTGCTTGTTGTTATCCTCCTCGTGGGGCGAATGAAGAGATGTGGTGGTCGCAGCAGCTTGTTGTACTTTGTCTCCATCCATCACTCCAGGTCGTCGTCGTCCTCCTGATAACCCCCCTTTTTTGTTCTCTTGTGCTATGGCCCCTCCTAGCAACTTGTAGCTCCAGTAGGGGGGGTCGCTCTCATGCGGTTCCAACACTAAACAAGACTCTCTCAGGCCTTGCTATCCTTATCGCTCATTCATCTGCTTCCGCTTTGTTCTGTCCCCGATTCTCGTCATCATCAGGCTCATCTCATGGCATGATCCCAATTTCCACCAATTCTCCTCCGATTCCTCGCTCTCATCCCGGCCATCTTGATATCTTTTCCACGGTTCAAGCTCAAGAATGGATTTGCCTTCTCACGGCCATTCAACACCGATTCAACATGAGCGCTTCAACTGCGCCCTGCTGACCGGCTTGCATCCATCCTTTTCGGGTGATTGTTTTCATCTGTAGCCGGATCTGGTTAAAGCTGTAATTGAATTGAATTGAATTGGTAATTCATTTGCCATTCAAACGCTTTTTGGGTTTTGCGCCACAGGTTACAACTCCGTCGGTACTTATATCATCTGCATCATGACCCGAAATCATCCCACCCACCCAACCAGCCTCCGAAACGCTCCCCCACCCCCTATCCCGCGCTTATTTTGGATTCCTCGGCTCCAGCCACTGACGCGACGATTATTAAATAAACCACACACGACACGATCACATTATCATCCCCCTCCCCGCAATATGTCGACCGAATCTTATAACGCTACGTGAGTCCAGTACAATGCTTCTACTTACCTCGTATGGTGTTGATCATATTGCGCAGTGCATCCTCGAGCACGTCGGCCTCGATGGACCAAGCTCTCTCGTCATCGTCTAATGCATGCTCATGGAGCGCCGACGACGATTCTACCAGCTTTGGCGAACTGTACGTTCACTCCACCTTTTTTCATGGCGCATACACTGACCACCTATAACATCCAGCCCACCTATGGACCTCGACGACATCGAGATGAACTACGATCCATCCTTCTACCAACAAGCCGTCGACGAGTTCGTCAGGCAGATGGAAGCAGGCGACGATTACTCCTCCGACTCGGGCTCAGACGCCGGGATGAGCTCCTCCGGCTCGTCCGTCGACTCGTTCGACGAGCTCATCGAGCAGTTCGATGGACTGCCCAATGAGGTAGTCGCAGAGTTCGTCAAGACGTGTTGTGCGGGCTGTCTGCCTGAAGACGGGAAGCAAATTCCCCAAGATGTAAGTTCATTATTGGTTTCATCGTGCTTGGACTACGGTGCTCATTGTTGTTCGCTCCATAGTTCGACTTCGAAGCTCTCCTCGAGTCAATACCTGCCTTCCCTCTCCCAACTCCTACCAGCGACATGGCAACCACCGTCCCAGTGACGAATTAGCCTCTCCACGCGACTCCACACACACATTCACATTCGCCTACCTACATCAAACGAAAACCAAAAACGCCCCTGCTGATACCCCCCACATTACGCAGGTCTCGAATCCTCTCTTGCATCTTGCATCCCAAGCCACGCATCGTAACGCCATGACGAGGACTATCGTACAGTATTATTCATATGCGTTTTCTTTTCTCTGGCATTTCCCCTCCCTCTTCCGCGTTCTCGTTCTCGTTTCTCATGTATCGTATATCGGCTCGCACTTGTCCCTCCTCTTGTCCATGCTTGCACTTCTCGTTCTTGTCCCTGCTTTGTTCTCGTTCGTCGCTGTGTTTACGGGGTCGTTGCTGTTATGTCTACGAAAGTTCTTGCTGTGTTTCTTCCCGTTGCTGTTCGAACCCAATTGTATCCCTACCACTCCAAGTTCTCGCGATATCATACATACACATACATACTACGTAGCACGATGAAATTGAGTCATCGAATCTCTCTCTAGTTTCGCATGCATTGCTTGCTGGTGGGATCAGGCTATGAGATCAGATCCCAGAGGCTGAGGCGCGTGAAAGTTCGTCTCTCTCTGACCATCATCTCGAGCATCTTCACGCATGCTGTCCGTTAAACTGTCCTCCATCTCGTTTCGCGTGCATCATCTAGCGTCAACACGGAACACTCGAACACTCAGGAGTCCCACACAAAGCTACCTACTGGATAACCTCATTGATATCGCGGCGTCTCGCCATCCTGATCATGACGCTGCCGTCTAGCTAGCTAGCCTCTTGCACTCGATGCCCGTTGACCCTGTACGGACGGTCAGCCTACACCGATGTTCTATGCCCTTGGCTGTGCTTACTCCGGACGCAGTCGACTCTGGCCGGCTTGAAGTCATCGGCACGAGCGGCGAGGCTGAGCGATCGTCTCAAACCAGGGCTTCTTCAGGTGTGCGTTGTGCCTTCGTCTATTCCTGCTGTTCCAAGTGAGTGTTCACAATGCCCTTGCGCGCTTTTACTCTTGTCAGAAGGAATCCGAGTCAGTGAAGGCTAACTTGACATGCATAAACCTACTCCTTTTGTTTCTTCCTAGACACGCGGCGTTGGTTGTGGACGCATTGTGCTGCTGTTCTGTTTTGCTTTTGTATAGTGGTGTGAGTGGGCTTAAGATCGGATTGTTCTCTCTCTCGCTGGTGCTTTATCTTGTATCGCAGATGTTCTGGCTACACTCTGCCGTGTTGCGGATGACTGAGACCTGGCTCGCCGCCGACATCATCGACAGTCGATCTCGAAAGATGCTGGACGCTCTCGGCTGTAACGCTCTGTGGAGGTGGACTCGAGTATCGAGCATACGGTGACTGTGTATATCTGGGCCGTCAAGAGACTGGACCGTGACCTTGAGCATGCGACCGGGGGTCTTCCTCTTGATTAGGCTTCCGCCCGGTCTTTGTTACTGTGGATACTCACTTTCGAGACTTTTAATCTGTTGACTGGGAACGTAGATCGTAGAATTTCAAGTTTGAGTCTCTACATCTGAGAGGATAGGAGTAACGTTCCAAGAATCACGTTCTGTGACTTCTCGCGTTTGTCAGGCCTTCCAACAACCTTTCAAGTTCCAACCTCTAGTTACCCTCATGGACAAATCGATGGCTCTCGTTTGCAATATCTCAGAGCGACCCAAACTCAGTGAACACGCCTATGTAGAACATTTCCTCCGTCCAAGCAGTCCAACGACAATCTATCCGGATGCACTGCAGTACCCCGAATTCGCATTCAGCGCTTGCCACCACCACCGCCGAGTACATAGTGCCTGTCATTCCCAGCGCCAATGCCTTTGCCCAGCTACTCGTCAACCCTGACCACGCCTGAACATGATTGAGCTTCCTCCCGAGATGTGGCTCGAGGTCTTGCAGTATTTTCCCAACGACCTGGCCTCGGAACTATACGCTGTAAATCATGTATTCTTCGACTACCCGGTGGACATCAAGTACAGCTCGTTAGAGACGCGGTTTTCTTGCAAGGAAGAATGGTCGCCACACCCGGTGTCACGACTCCCACTTAAAGTTGTCGTCGGACTCAGGTGAACCAGTAGGACTGTTCGAGACGACCAGTGTTTGACTTATGATATGGAATGAAGGGATCAACGCGCTCGAGACCGAGTGCGCAGTGTGTCCCTGCGGGGCTTTGACTTGCACCAGTGGGATATAGACCCGGTGGTGAAAAGAGGTGCGTTGTTCCGAATTCACCAGACTGTTTGCCTGCTTGCTCTATCTACTGTGCAGGCACCGAGTAGTGCTGACTGTCCATCCTCTCTATATCTTTAGTAATGACTCTCTACGCTCGCACTCCAGGTGGACCACTTGTTTCGCGTCAGCCCAGAAGGTGGCTCTCCAGTGTGTTGGACCCGCAGAGGTCTCTCTTCATTCGGGCCGCGAAGGAGGTCATGAACCATCTATCGGCCCTCCCGAACTTGGAGGTTCTCCGAATCGACAAATGGGCGTGTGCTCTTCGGAAATAACCATTTCCCTCTCTGTTTAGCCGGAAACATACTTTTCAACTCGGCCTCAACTCTCCACACCGTGTCCATATCCGAATTGGGGCCACAGGAGCTCGCCAATATTCTGCACAGTTGCCAGTGCATCGCCCGGCCGGCCACACCTCTTTTCACCTCCATTACTCACCTCCGCCTTCGTTTCACGGACACACAAATCACAGAGATGCCGTCGCCCGATGTACTGGCTCCTCTCGCGGACAATCTTCCAAGCCTGAAGACGCTCGAGACATTCCTCGACTGGTATATCGGCGACATCCCTATGGTTCCTTTCATGCGCCCATTCCAACGCCCTGGCCGCTTCAGCCTGACCGAGCTCCGAATCGTCGCGCACTTCCCACAAACGCGGCTCGAAGGCCACAGCCTGCGTTTCTTTGACAGCAGTACTGACGAATCAGTCGACAACGCTCCAGATCCTGGACCTGGTGCACTTGATGGGCGTTCCACGTCCCGATGAAATGGAACAGGCGATCAAGAGTCTGGGTATTTCGAGTACTCACCTCCTGTAGTCTTGGTACACAACGACTATCGACCAATTGTATCTTCCTCAGCTAACACATTTCAAGATGTTCACGCCGCATAGCCCTGGAGGGTAGGAGACGCCGCGTGGATATATACGGCGCTCGGAACCTACTCTCCGCTCGCTGAGGCTGTTTGCGTGCAAAGACACATGTGGGCCGGCGACGACAGAGTTTTCCGATGCCTCTTGTCGTACGGGGCTTGACTGCGGAGAAATCTACTCTCTGTTTCGCGCTCTTTCGGAGCGCTCCCTCCTTATAAAGCTCGATCTTTGTGTGCGGTGCCTTGCTATGTCACTGTTGGATGAGGTGCAAAAGCGAAGCTCTGTCCTTCGATGCAGGAGTTGGTTATTCGGTGGTGGGAGGACGAGTCGCGAGTGGATGTAAGTTCAAACAGTACCAGCTTCGCGGATAGTGCTTCCTCATATCACTTCGAGCTTCCGTCTCTCCCTTAGCATGCATTTGCAGCGCACATCAAGAAGAATGGTCACTATGAGAAATGGTGGAGGACTTTCATATTCTGTTCGAGGAACAAATGGACATGCGACCTTTCACAGGATGAACTTCCGAAGGTCCTTGACTATATGGGTCGTGGCGAGCACTGGCGCTTTGTGGATGTGGATTTTACATCGAGTGTCATGCAAACCTGGGCTATCGAGGGATTGCATCGTCGCTTGTCGCCCGGGAGCCTCCGTCTTATGTAGCGGTTTAGTACGCAGCAACGTTGATTGTGTAGTGCCATTAGCTTGGTTCAGAGCCCCATCTCGGAGAAATTAGTCGGAAAGTGCCAAGTGCTTCTGAAATCCAGCTTGACGACATGCGCTTGGGACGTGATCTATCTTCGAGGCAAGGACATTCGTGACATCGGTATGACATTCAAATTATTTAAGTAAGTACCGGAGGTGTGGTGGTGGTGGAGGACCAGTGTCCAAGCACAGTGACACTGTCAGTGACAGTCACGGCGCACTGGGAGAATTTGAGGTGAGTGCTGTTCACAGGAAGCAAGCTTATGCGTCTTCAATGACGATTAAAGGCCCTCTTCACACAATAAGCTCACCCTGGTGATACAACAGCCGGGACATTCCATACAGTGTATTCCAAGATGTTCAGACGGGTTAAAGATAGTTCAATCGGACGAAAGTGTACCCCGAGTGTAGAATACCATTACAAAACGGAGACGCATGTCCATGTGTAGAGGCACAGTATAACGAGAGATACGCTCTCGGGAATCCCACCACCACTGTTAACGGCTGTGAACGCCAGAGCGCGTGTGCGAATGATGTAACCATCACTATTTTAACGCCGACAAACCGTCACTGGTAACGTTACCCAGGTCTCTGATTTGAGACCAGTAATGTTACCGGTACCATTACCTGGTCCCCGAGCAACGTTACCGCACAACACTGGACGTTACCATGACAGGAACCACGTTTTTGTAACTCGTCGCGTTTGCTGGGCCTTCTACTTGACCTCTACCCTCACGAACAAATCAATGAATCTCGTTTGCACTCTCTCAGACCGTTTCCATGGACGGTCCTCTGGAATATTGCTCGAAGAATCGGATGCATCGCCCTGAAGTCACCCTCAGCGGTTGCGACCGTCTCCATCAGATTCAAAGCCATGCCATCGCTGTGAACGACACTGTCATTCAATCCCTCCTTGCCCGCCCGCCTAGGCCCTACCTAACTCTGACCTAAACATGGTCGAGCTACCCCCCAAAATTTGGCTCGAGGTACTACAACAAGTTCCGGATACAAACGCATCGAACCTCTACTCCGTTAACCGCGTATTCTTCGACTATGCGATGGATATCAAGTACGAGAAGGTGGTTGCGCGTTTATCGTTCAAGGAAAAGTGGTCGGAAGACCCGGTGGTGCGGTTGCCGTTTGGGGTTTTGAGTGGCCTGAGGTGACTTGTTGGTGTTGGAGGTACTGAAATGTTCTTGCTAAATGCGAACTTGGCTAGGGATCAAGAGGTTCGGAGTCGTGTGCGTAGTTTGATTCTGCTGGGAGCTCATTGGCGCAGGTTGGATGAAGGGGAGATTAGAGGTGCGTGTCATTCCGAACTCCAATAAACGTAGGATTGACCAGCGTATCTGCATGGTTCTAGACATGAAACGCCCTCACGCTATCACTCCCCGACAGCCCAAGGAATGGCTCCTCAGCGTACTCAACCGAGCCTGGCAGGAAAGCGTTCGGCAAAAGCACATCTTCACTTGGAGCCTCACACGAAAGCGTCAAACACCTCTCCGATCTCCCACGATCGGAGGTACTTCAAATCGACGACTGGCAGCACATCCCCCGCCAGAACACCTTCGCAGTCTCCCTAGCTTCCACCATACTCTCCAACGCCAGCACAACCATCAAAGTCCTATCCATCTCGCTCGTCACAAGGGAGCTCGACTACATCCTGAAGACATCTATCGCCAAGTGTACTATCGCATCCGCACCCTGTTTCCCATCCCTCACACATATCCGGCTGTATTTCGACCATGGAAACCCACCTGCACCGGATATGTTTGCGACCCTGGTGAAGAACGTGCCGAATATGAAGACGCTCGAGTTGTTCCTCCAGTGGTTCCCGGGTCATATTCCCATCGTCCCATTCCTACGCCCATTTCAGGTCCAAGGTCTCTTCAGCCTGACCGAGCTACGGATCGCCGCGCGTTCCCCACAGATGCGGTTCGACCCCGAGTCCATGCGATTCTTCACAGCAATCCTAACGCACCAGTCTGCGACACTGCGTATCTTGGACCTGGTACACTTGTTGGGCCGCCCGTCGTATTCTGACGAGGAAGACAGGGTTCTTGCGAGGTTAGACATCCCACTCACACACCTTCTGGAGGACTGGTTCACCACGACTATCGCTCATCTGCGACTTGCCCACCTAACGCATCTCCGGATGTTCACCCCGCATAGCGCGGAAGGATGGGAGGCGCTGCGTACGTTTATACGCAGCTCGGCGCCTACGCTCCGCTCGTTAAGGCTCTTTGCTTGCGAGGATACTTGTGGGCCGGATTACGCCGGCTTTGTTGATGTGCGTTGTAGGACGGGGCTGGATAGCGGAGAGGTTGATTTTGTTGTTTCGGGTTCTTGAGAGCTGTGGACGACTCGCGAGGCTGGATGTTTGTGTGAGGTACCTTACGGTGGGGTTGTTGGACGAGGTGCAGCTGATCTGTCCGTTGGTGCAGGAGTTGGGTTGTACGGTGGCGGGAAGGGGATGAACAAGTGGATGTAAGTTGTGTTGGATCAGCCCTGTTGAAGTCGGTGCTGACTGAGGTTCACTTGCAGAACGAATTCGCCCCACACATCACGAAGATCCGACAATATGAATGGTGGAGGACCTTCGTGTTCCGAAGGACTGAGAGTTGGTCTAACGACGTTCAATCTTCAAATATACTCGACGCGATGGGTCATGGGGGGTACTGGCGCTCCGTGGAGGTGGATGAGTCAAGTAGCTGGGCCGTCAAGCGGTTGGCCAGGGAATTCACGCCAGGGAGTCCACGTCTCGATTAGGATTGGATTTGGGCACGAAGTAGTTGTATGCATCGTCGTTGGGTGTTAATGTCTTTCGCCACGAGATATAACATGGCGTTTGAATGGATTCGGAGTTGACCTCCTGCCAGCGTCCGGCGAGGCTAAGTATGTACTGTACGCCCTCCTGCGACTCGCCCCGACCCAGCCAGTCCGATCACTACTGAACACTCAGCTACCTCACCAGTTTCGGCATTCTCCAAGCGCTCATATTATGACATATCTCATTGGCTTGGGCTGCCGTTGAGTGCATCGCTGCACCCGATCAAACAGACTAGTGTAGTTACAGGATGTAAGTACATACTCTGTCAAGCTTTGGAAACTTTAGGGTGATTGGGAGTAGCAATGGAGTATAATTCAAGAACAGAGTAGGTAGGATCGAGGAAAAAGTAACGGCTTTCTCGCTCCTCGTTCAGGCCGCCAAAACAGCAGCTGGGGTTCCCAAGGAGAATCCTGTGGTCTGAGGTGAGGGTGTTCTCAAGCGTGGCACCCACTCCATGTCGGGGAGTGCACTGTGGTGAGTGACCGCCGCAAGACTGTGAGAGAAACTGATGTCATGTGCTGTGACCGAATCCGACCTCGAGTCGATGAGGCTTTCTTTGGAAAGAACGCGACGCTTGCCGCTGTACTTGCCATGCTCTGGATTAAAGTTGGTGGATCGCGCAGAAAATAGCGTCTGCACTTGTCCGATGTCCAATAATCCCACGTACATACGCTAGCTCATCTCGTACAACATCCAAGTCCGGCCGTTGTTCGAAGACGAAGGGCATTTGCTCATGTTGGATGACTGCGACATGGTGATGGATCAGCTTCATTCCGTGACTGCTCGAGAGCTGCTGCTCCTTGTGTATGCTGAGGTGGTCTGAAGAATCGAACGCACCACTCCGATGGGGACGTTTGATGTCTCTTCGTGTGGTTCTTCTATGTCAAGAACGGGAGGAGAGGGCACAAGGCGGGAGGTGAGGTGCAGAGGCGGAAGAGAGGTGCAGAGGCGGGGGGAGAAGACGCAGAGGCGGGCACGGGAGGAGAGGATCCAGAAGACCGGCCATCGCAAGATACGTTCCGTTGCAACGGTACCCAACGCCGGTGGAAATTGCGAGTCATACCGTCGTGAGGATGGGGAGGGATTAGAGTGGTGAGGTGACCTGAATATTCCGGGGCATGGATTGATTGCGTGGATGATGCGCTGGATGTTTCGTCCAGGCCATGATTGTCTGTGTAGGTCTCGTGAAGAAGTACTTTTATAGGATGTTCGCGCCGGGTAGAGGGAAGAAAAATTGGATCCGTCTGGGCGTGGAGTGAGGTAAGTACATCGTGGGTTCGCATGAGAAATACATATGTACATACCACTGCTCCGCCGTGGAAATGGCTTTTTGGATCAACTGGCGTGATTGAGAAGCCGACCTCTACCTGCCGCTGTGAATCAATCATTCCCGTTCCCGACAAGGGGTAGGAGAATAGTTAGCGTCGGCTAACCATACATGCAGAGCTAGTGGCTGGGAAGATTTGCGCGAGCAAGTCTTGTTCGCTGCACCAACACCTGGGAGATCTCCTCTACCGTTGATGAGAAGAAGGAGCGGCTGGGCCGGGAGATCTTTGGCGCGGACGCGCACGCGTGGGATGGGCCGTGGGTGATGTCGAGCGAGGATCCTGGGTATATGTAGGGTGGAGAGAAATAGTCATGGGCCGAGCTCGTAGAAAAAATAACGCTTTGTCGCTGCATCCGATGGGACAGAGACCGAGTATGCCGGGCGCGTTCCTGGTAGGCTAGGCTGTGTGATGTTGGATGATGATGATTTGAAGCCTAGAGCTCTGGCATGCAATCAAGACGAGTCAAAGCAAAGCTGGCAGAGAGATGGAATGGCTCCTCAGTAGATAGATAGAAGGATGGTATGAAATGGAATTATTCAAGCTGGAGGTCATGGTGGTAGAAGTTCGAACGTATGGTCGGTCGCTGGCATACCAACGGGATCAATCAGCTGTTCGTTCCTCCTACTAACTGACATCCACACTTTATTCTCTCTCCTTCCTTTATTATTACATACAGTACAGCACGCTAGCGTCTGTCTGTCTGTTGTCCTTGGTGACACAAGAAATTATTCCATCTACTCCTTCTTCTCCTCCCCCCTTCAAAACAACATTCTTCCATTCCATTCCGAGCATCCAATATTGTTCACCTAGTCTCGACCACGAAAAACCGCACCTTCGGGACTTGGACCTGGACATTATACTCGAACTAAGGACGACGACTCCCCATGCCCAGCATCTTCTCCCGCACCCGCACCTCCACCGCACCCCAATCCGCCAGCGGAGGCCCCTCTGACGAATTCGGCCGCGTCTCATCACGGAATAACGGTACACCCAACACCACTACCTCCTCATCCAAGCGCACCCGCACCTTAAGCACTGGGAAAGACAAGACCGGACGCGGAGGGGACAGAGGAGATCATCATCACCAACTCGATGCAGAGGGCCGACCGTTAACACCACTAAGCGGGATCCCAGACGGTTCATTCATCCCTTTCTCCATCGACAAACCCTCTTCTCTCCCAGACGTACCCGGCCAGAAACCGCCCCATGCATACGGATACCTCAGCCATGCGAAACATGTCATCCTCGGCGCAGATAATCTCGCGAGGCTGGTGTCCGTCGTATGTGAAGAGTTGACAAACCGAGGCGCATTGACGACGCCGTTGATCTTCTCCCCGTTTGCGTTGGATATCTCGAGCCACCAAATCAAGCAGCTTGTGGATAGGTTCGTGGATACGTGTGCGAAGCCGAGTGAGGAGGCGGAGAGGAGGTGGAGGGATGAGGCGAGGTTTGCGGGGTTGAATGAGTTGGGTATGATGTTGAGGTGGGGGATGAGTAGGGTTGTTAGGGTCGTTGGTGGGAGGGAGGCGAGGGGTGTGGTGGGGTGGGATGCGTATGTCGCGTTCAGGGATTCAGAAGCAGGTTCGTTCGCATAGTGTTCACTCTCTTTGAACGAAGTACTAATAATCGGAATATGTGAACAGCGATGAACTACCCCCCGCACCACCTCCCAGCCGCCTTCCTCGCCCTCCTCCTCCCACCAGTCCAACACACCCTCGTAACCCTCCTCACCCTCCTCTCCCGCCTAACCGCCCACTCCAACACATCAGGCCACACACCCCCATCCCTCTCCCCCATCTTCGGACCCCTCCTCTTCGGCCTCGGGCCCCCAGGCCTAGACTTCCACGGAGTATACTTCAATTATATGAGAGCGACGACGGCGATGGAACATCTCCTCCTCGCTTTTGTTCGTTGGCAAGATTCTCCCGTCGAACAAGGACAGGGAGGGAGCGCGAGCACGTTAGGCGTCCCCCTAAAACTCAAGTCGTGGATCCAGTCATACCCATCCTCCCTTCCTCCCCTTCTGGCACTCCAAGATCCTTCCCGCAGATCCAACACCAATCCCAACACAGGCGACTTTGTCATTGAACCCCGCCCCGGCGCACCGACAACAAGGGTATACTCCGTCCGTCGCAACGTGCGGATGTACTCCGCCGACCTCGTGCGCACGTCCGCGAGTTGGGGGGAGAAGGCTGGGGTGGGGGGAAGTAGGATATGGGAAGGCATTTGTCCGAACGTCCCTGAGTCTGGGAGGATGAAACCAAGGTATTCTGATAGATACCGCAAACGCCTTGCCCTACCCAAAGACTACCACCCCGACACCGGTCTTCCTAGCTCGAGCGCTATGTCATCCCCGTCCAATTCCCTCCCGTACGGAGCGAGCATGCTGCAGTTGTCTGGTGGGAACGCATCGGGGAGTACACTCGTTGGCGATGATGAAGGGGGAGATGAGGACGCGAGTTTTCGGACGTTGACGGATATGAAGTGGGGGAATTTTACGAGTAGGGGGTTTGGTGGGAAAGATGATGTGGAGGAGAGGTTGAAGTTTGATTTGGGGGAGAGTGCGAGAGCTGTACGTTCTTTCCTCCATACCTTCCACTGCTTTTCCTAATGCTTATAACCGGGTATAGGCAAGGACACAAAAACGCTCGACCCTCTCCTGGTCCGACTTTTCCGCCTCAGGGTTCACACGCCCGCCTTCCCCTCCAGGCGGCTCCTCCCCCTCCCCACCAGTACCGCAATACTCCGGCATGCCCGTGAACGGGAGCACATTCACCCTCTCCCTCTCCGACGACCTGTCCCTCGCCACCTCCCTCGCCTTCTCCACCCCCGTCCCCTCTCCCCTCTCCTCTTCCAACTCCCACTCAGGCAACAATCCAAATGCGGAAATTACGAAAAAGCTGAAAAAGACGATGAAAGGTCTCCCTTCGTTCGGGTGGGACACGGAGCCCGTCTTAAGTGCGGAAGAGAGATGGGTGGAAGAGGCGTTCGTTGGCGTTTGGGGCGAGGTCGTCTGCGGTGCAGGATGGAGCGAAGGCGATGAAGGGGGGAGGGAGTGTGTGTGGGCGTTGGTGGAGTTTAGGAGTCTTCCTACGCCTGGTGGGAGGTCTGGAGGGGCACAGGCGCATGGGCAGGATCCGAGGACGGGAACGACGTTGTTGTTGTTTGAGGAGTTCGTCCCCCTTGAATATCGACAAGCGCTGGCACAGCATAACGCATCGTCCTCCCACTCCTCATCTTCCGCTCGCTCGAGACTTCCGTCCCTTTTCTCACCCTCTAAAACGGGCGGATCGGGGTATACGGTGACGGGTAAATCCAAACCGTGGAAAGCGGCGCCGACGTTGAATGGGAGACCGTATGTCGTTGGACAACATCCGCGGGTTGGAGGGGTGATGTCGAAGGGAGAGGCGGAGTTCGAGGGGATGCTGAGGAGGGGGGGAGAGACGAGGGTGGTTAGTCTTTCTGAGAGTCCAGGGCCGGGTCAAGGGATGGGGTTGCAAGCGGCGGGGGGAGGGACAACGGTGAACAGGGCTAGTCATCCTATGAATGGGAATCGCGACTTTTCAGCTGCGGCGGGGGGGACGCCGACGAAGCAGATCTCGGCACCGTTGTTCCAGAGTCCGAAGGTGGCGCAGAGTGCGTCGGGGCCGATCCCCACCCCGGCCCCTCAAGTAAACCCACCACACCCACACATGGCACAGAATATGCTTTCTCCAACCCGGAGTCTCACGCCCTCCCGCTCGCCGTCCGACGAAACGGGCACGCCCTCAAAGCTCAGCAAGTTCCGCCTCTCCACGCCCAGTTCGAAGAGGCAGGCGATGACGCCGGCGGAGTATTCCTCTGTTGATTTCTCGACGAGGATGGCTAGGGCCAGTGGGTCAGATGGGGATGAGTGGGAGGATTATCCTGTTACGTCTACGAATTCTTCCTCTGGGGGGAAGAAAGACGACCTGGATGATTGGGTGGATATTCTCGTGGGGTCGCAGGCGCGGAGGATGGATGGGCAGTCCGCGTCTTCTCCACCGAGGAGGAAGGCGGTGGTGGATCCGATGGAGGCGAGTATGGAGGTGGAGAGGACGTTGGCGGAGTTGAGAGGGGGGAGGGAGGGGGGGAGGAGGAGGTTTAGTAGTGATGATGAGGGGGGAATGGAGCCTGTTGATGAGCCGCTTCACCAGCAGCATCATGATGAGGATGTGGACGAGGTGTTGAAGGTGCCCAGGAAAAATCCGATAATGCACGATTCGGGGTACGCGCCTGCGCAGTCTCCCCCCCACTCCCAATCCCACTCTGTCTCTCGATCCCAAGACGAGGAAAGGGACTCGGACTTGGACCAGTATACGAACAGCGAAGAGGAGGGGGAAGATGATGATCCGAATTCGGCGAGGAATGTCCTGAAGAGGGCGAGGGAGAGGAGGTTGAAGATGGAGAGGGAGGGGTACTTTTCGTCGAAGAACACTGCTCCCTCTGCCGCCCAGCCGGATGAGGCGTCGGTGGGGAGTAGTCGGGAGGAGAGATTGGCGTATGATGAGGAGGATGAGGAGGTTTATACCCAGCAGCCGCAGTCGCAGCTGCCTGTGAGGAGTTTGCCGCAGGTGCCGGAATGTAAGTCGGCTTTGCTTGCTATGAATGTGCTTCGAATCCAGCTGACGTGGTTTTGGCTACAGCGTACCCGGACGGCAAGAGGGGCAAAACTCGCCAAGATGGCCCCGCTCCAGCTCTGGATGTGCAGAAAACTTCACCCCCTCCTCCCCCTGCTCAACTCACCACACAACAACCCCAAGCACCAGCCAACAATGGCGCGGCACAAGCGGCCATCGGGAACAAGACGAGCTCGTTGATCGAGATGTACCGCCAGCGAGAGGCGCAGGCTCAACAAGCCCAGTCACCGCAGTCGAGGATCCCAGTCCGCATCGGAGGCCCCAGGGATGCACCCGGGTCGCCTCCCCAACCTGCCGCTGCTCATCCTACCTCTCTGAGCCGAGGAGCTGGCCCGGAACCAAGGGCCGTGTCTCCACAGACTTTGAGTCCTCCGTTGCAGGGAAGGGGAGCGCCGAGGCCAGTGTCGCCTGGAGGGATTGGAGGGACGATGACTAGCGGGAAGCCAGCGCAGGAGCAGGCCAAGGTGGCTCCCTCCACTGGTAGCGATGATGAGTCGGACGAGGGGGCGCTGGATCCGCCGCCTCAGGTGATCAGGAACGAGTCGGGGAGGGCGAGTCCGGGGAGGTATATGCATGGTCAGCCATTGCATAATGTGGTAGAGGAGGAGGAGGATTAGAGCGGTATCCCGCGAGTCTTTGCTTTTCCTCCGGGCCAGCGGACGGGTACGACTGTGTTTGTTTCCCTTGTGTTTAAAGATATGTTCCTCACTTCCGTTCCTTCCCTCCTCCGTTTCTCCTTCTTTCCGGGTTCATGATGACCATCGACTGCCAAACTGACCGACTCCTTGCGTCGTCCTTTTCTATGATCTGATTCATTTCCACCGTACATAGTTACATACGTATACCTTCCCGAAACCCCTCGCTCGTCGCCTGGATACCCAGAAACATGTGGGCGATGACAAGAGGGGCGGGACGATGCTGATTATTACCCCTACTTACTTACTTATATCCAGCGTGAGTTTACTATGTGACGTGGAAGCTGAGATGCGCATTGAGTGAGATTGGGAGATGCCGACAGAAGCCTGAGTCGTTGTCGGAGTAGAGGCTGTTTGGCTCTATTTGTGAGTTTCGGTCCGGCCACTGCATGTATCTTTCTCTTCTGTCACCTCCATGCTCAAGTCCAATGAACAATTGGTTCCATTCGCTTGGGCTCGATACGACGCTTCCAGGACCAGGGCACTCATCTAATAATACCGTAGGTCGTGCCTAATTGATAACCGCGAATGGATGGGGCAGAGTACCCTCCTGATGTTCGCCCTGGTGGATCCTATGATACCATGTTTGAACCTCGTTGGCTCATGTTATCTATCGAAAGAGGCATTTCGGGTAACAACGCCGGGCCTGGTCTCACGCCATTAGCAGTTCCCACAGGAAAATGCATTCTTTGTTATCAGCAGCTGCAGATGCTCCGAGCAGCTACGCATGGTAACTGGTCATTCAGGCGTTCAAGGCTCTCTCCATCTACTTCCTCGGGACAACGCTGCATCGACGTCACACGACGACAACGCTCCCGCACAAATCGATGGGCTGAACTCCTAAAGCATAAAAGCTCACTTGTCGAGGGCTAGCCTGTAGCAGCTCATTTCCTACTGATGCTACCCTCTCGTGTTGCCTGCGCTGTGACCCTCTTCTCAGCCGTGCTCGGGACCGTTCTGCCCGGTACATATCACCAACGACGCGATGCTCCTCCAGATGGGTTTAAAGCCGTTTCCTCAGCCTCCAATGAGGAGATTCTCGTGTTCCGTATTGCTCTGGCACAGAAGGACTTTGCCGGATTGGAGAAGGCTTTGTACGAAGCCAGCACCCCTGGTTCTGACACGTTTGGCAGTTACCTGAGCAGAGAAGAGGTGGCCTCTCTTGTTTTCGGTCTTCATGTTTGATGGTATTGACACCGCGTTTCACAGACCAATAGGTACATCGCGCCATCGCAGGACACTGTTGAAGCCGTTACCACCTGGTTGACCTCGAACGGTCTCAGCATCTCGGACTACTCTCAAGGAGGCGATTGGATCACTGTGGAGGCCACTGTCGCTCAGGCCAATAAGCTGCTGCAAGCTGACTACGTTGCGTATACCCATGAAGGCCTCAATGAACCCGTTCTTCGTACCCTTTCTTACTCACTACCTGACGAGGTAAAGGATCATGTTGTTGTGATTCATCCTACCGTCTCGTGCGTACAACGTGTACCTTACTCTACCCCGTGCCCTTGAGAGTTTCTTATCTGACACCGCAATTCGCAGCTTTCCGTCCCTATCCGAACCTCCCTCGCCATATCTTCATCGCATCACCAGCACCAGCAACTCGACGAACATTCGCCGCTCAGCTCCGATATCCGCCCGCGCACTCCCTGAGTCCTGTGTTCCATTGTCGACCGGCAATACCAGTGATACCATTGAGAACTGGTCCAAGCCTTTCGGTCTTCGGTGTAGCCTCGATGTTCATGGGATCCCTGTGGTCGCTCCTGCATCACCTAGGCGTGGGAGTAGTCTGTGGCTATCTGGGTTTAACAACCAGTTCGCTAACAAGAACTCATCTCGGGTGCGTACCATGCTTCCCGTCCGGTCCGCATGTCGCCCTTGCTCACGTTGCTATCGTCGTACAGAATTTCCTCAAGACATGGAGACCAGACTTGGCTGACCGCCAGTTGTTCGACCTTGTGACTATCACTGGTGGAATCAACAATCAGCTTCCAGCGGGGGCGGGGTTCATGATCGTGAGGACGACTTTCAGACTCAGGCCGACGTAGAAGCTAACTCGAGTGTGTACCATAGAATCAAGAGATGTGGCGTCTTGTAAGCACGGCTGCGAACGTCCCTATCACATTCATGTCAGTGGGAACGGATGCGTCTGGAGATCCTCTTGTGTGGTATCTTGACCAGGTCGAGTACCTGCTCACGTTGGACAGCCCCCCGAAGGTCCTCGTCCATGACGGCACTATGGCGGAACGAAAAGCGGATCCTTTACTTGCTCGGTCAGTACACATGTGTCTATCACGAGAGCGCCAGCTGATGGTCTTCTCCTTTGTCTAGTCGTCTCTGTCTCGCCTATGGTCTCCTTGCTGCTCGAGGCGTGAGCATTGTTATGCCCGTTTTGTTGGGAGGCGTCGAAGCGTCGTTCCCTTCCGGTGCAACCTGTGATTTCGACGTGACATTCCCTGCCAGTTGTCCGTAGTAAGCGTTTTGACACAATCCCGTCTTGGTGTTTTTATTCACCTAACTCTTCTCTAGCGTCACCAGCGTCGGCGGCTCGCAAGTACAGGACGGCTACGAGAGCCCTCCACCGAGCTTCATCTCCAACTCGGGAGGCTTTTCCAACCTTTTCCCGAGGCCCCTCTATCAACTTGCCGCGGTGCAGAAGTTCCTCAACAAGCTAGCACCTAGCGTCTACCAGGGCCGGTATAACCAGTTTGGCCGCGCAAGTAAGCGTTCGTGATTTCATCTGCTACCGTCATACTGATCCTGTGGTCGTAGCTCCCGACGTTGTGCTACACCAGTGGCTAACACCCTCGCCGAGCACAGGGTTCTCTCTGGGAACCCCAGCATATGCGGCTGCTTTGTTTGGCGGCGCCATCGCGTTGCTCAACGAGGAGCTCATCGCAGCGAGAAAGCCGACGCTTGGGTTCCTTAACCCTCTGCTTTACTGGCACCCAGATGCGTTCAATGATCTCGCCGTCGGTACGTCTACCTCCCGCATACGACGCGCAAGCGTAGCTGTCAAAGATGATTTACGATTGCTCTTCTGTGGTCTGAACAGGAACGAATCCAGGCTGCAATACACAAGGGTTCAACAGCACCTCTGGTTGGGATCCCGTATGTGATTTCTTGTTGTGTCTCTCGAAACTGTGTTGCTCAAGCCGTTCGACTTGCAGGTAACGGGCCTGGGATCATTCAACTATCAGAAGTTACGCGCGGCGGCTGGGCTTTGAAAGTCGGACGGTGTATCGTGACTTGCAGGGAAGGTACTTACTTGCTTTCCGACCGACAGAATCATACATTTGTCAAGCAACGGATGTCAAAATCTCTGAACTTGGATTATTCGTTGCCTATCCTCCATTGTGCTCGCGATGTATGATGCATTATTCGAGGACAGTAACGAGATCAGTGCTGTCCACCCGCCAAATTTACAGTTTTAAGTCGGCGAATGAGCTTCTCGTCCCCTACGCAGGACGCTAACTAAAACGGATCCTCCCGGGGACCAACTTCAATCTCTCCTTACACCAAATATGCACATCCGAGTCTACCGTCACAGAGCGCCAATATCCACCACAACCCACGGCTTCGAGCATGCGTGAGGATGGGTTGTCGGCATCACGGAAGGCGAGGCCGTACTAAACACGAACGTCCTCCACGATCGATATTGGCGGATCTTTCCAACATGCGGGGCAAACACATCCTGAGCACGAGGTAAAGCAAAACAACTACCTAGTAGGAAAAGCTATGCAGCGAGGACTCACAACCACCTGCTCATCCACTCCCCATCACCTCACGCACAGCTCCTGCACCGAAGGACACAACTCCCTCACCTCGCCCAACACTGACACAGTGAGGAAACGAACGCAGACGTCCAGCCTCGTGAGGCGGACGCAACTGGAAACAGCCTGGATCAGGCCGGACGTCTCCGCCCGACCAAGCCCCGTGCAACAAGGCGTATGATTCCGATGGTCCAACGTCCCAGGCTCACACGTCGCCTCGCACGCAAAGATCCTCAGCGAGCCTTCGAGCGACGCACAAATCCATACATCGCCTCCCAGCCTTCAGCACTATGTGGCGTGAACATCCTGAGGTGCGTTAGATGTGGAAGTCGCAAGGTGGGGATGGTAGAGATGAACCAAGGTTCGAGGACGTGAGTAACTGGGACGTTGTCAAGATCCTCAGCATACTGTCGCCAGCTCGCCCGCGGCTCCTTGCATGGGGACGAGGTCCAAGACGCGGAGCTCCGAGGATTGGTCTGTCAGCATGGCTGTCAAGAACTCGAGGCTGTGGGGTTCGAACCGCATCTGTGGAAAGCGCGCGACGATGCGAAGCTCTGCGAGGACGAAGTTACCGGGGAGCTGAAATAGACGTAGAAACGGTGCGATAGGCTCTGCGCGATTCAGAATATTATGGTGGAAATAGGCGGAGGTGGGTAATAGCTGGAAAGCAGGGCGTAGCACAGTTGGCGACATGTGCGTCCAGAATGTAGGCGAGATCCTTCGCGGCGAGTGAGATGAGTAAGACCGTGAGGGTTGACGCGGCATTGAACAGAATGTTACCAGCCAGAGAAAGAGCGAAAGTGGTCTGGCGAGGAAGAGGCCCCCAGTCGTCAATTTTCAATTGTAGCAACTCCAGATCTAGCAGGGCAGATAGGCATTTGACCCCCCTCCTTAGAGGCCTGGGCGAAATTGTGCTTGTTCGGATTGAGCACACTGTAGAGCCATTCCTTTGGCGACCACCGTGAAACGGAGGAGCTAATAATGCGAGCGTACAGTTCCATTGCTAGAAGTGTACAGATAGGGCGGTCAGTAGTGTATGGGCTAAGCATGCAATGAGTTACACACCTTCCACTTCTTCTTTGGTTACACCCCTTCCACCTCTTCTTTGGTTACACCCCTTCCACCTCTTCTTTGGTTACACCCCTTCCACTTCTTCTTTGAAATCCCTGTCGTACCATTGAGCCCCCGACAGAGTTAAACTGCGCCCCCGATTTCGAGCGTGCTGATGCCTGGTTTCCACCTCAGCGATGATTTCGATGTCTTCTACGGCATCACTGGCTCACCTGAGACCAACAAGAGCCTTGAGAGGGATTCGCAACATCGGGTGCGGCGACAGCGTTGTCTTGCACGACAACCGCGCGACCAGGGTGCTGTACTTGATCTTCATTGCGTGGTCGAAAAATTACCCGGTTCAAGGAGTACAACTCCGAGGCGATGCTATCCGGAAGGTACTGTAGCACCTCGAACCAAATGTCGGGAGGAAGCTCAACCATGTGTGGGCATGTGGAAGACGGGCAAGGTGGGTGGTAATGGCAAGCAGAGGCAACTTGTGTTTGAGCTAGGGACAGTGGTCGACGTTGCTGCGCGCTAAAGACGGGTTCATGCGGTGCGATTCCAGATTTGAGATTGGCTGTCCTGAAGCTCAGAAGTGCGGATGCCTTCGGGGATGTCCAGGAGATGTCGCACTGCTGATATCGATGATTGTTGCAGCATCCCAACACAAGTGTCCACGCTTGAAAAAGCAAGGTGTTGAAGTTACTCTTACAATTCTAATAGACACTCTGGTAACCTACACTGCGTGATGCAGCACCCACCCCCTCGAACGACCTGGCTCCTTGAAATAGTGCTGACTCTCGAAAGATGTCTGGACTGGGGTTACAGGCTGCAGTACTGCCGGGAGCCTATCGGGAGCTGCTTCCTCTGCATCGACATCTATGTAGGTTGCCTTGGGTTTAACGTTCGCGGTGAGCTGTGCTCGTCCAGCGGGTTTTCGCCTCAGAGAGAACCTTTGATTATATCGTGAATTCCTGGCGTTATGCAAGCGCCGAGTCTGGAAGGGAAACAGTGAGCGGAGCTCCAAATTTATGGCAGGAGCTGGAACTCACCAAAGAGACCTGGAACAGGTGGTTGTCAGAGTCGACCCGGCCACCATGGGGCGCAGACGCGTCTTCCAGGCTTTCAAGCGCAACTTGCCAGCGTAGGTCTGTTGCGTACCATTCAGCTAGAGTGAAGATGAAGCCGTGTGTCACGCCGAGCGACATCATGCTGGCGGCCCATGCGCATAAGCTCTTGAGATGCTGTAGTAGGTATTCCACGCTGGTGGCGTGCTTCTCGTCCATGGCCTGACGGGCGTGTATAATAACCAGGTACTGCCTCATAATGCCCTCAATCTGTTCCATCACATGCCGCTGAGAGGAGGGTTCCAAGTGATCGAGATTCTGGTACACGGCGTCCAGCGTGGAGACAGGATCGCCAGCTTCGAAAGCTTCCAGTGAGCGAGGGTCAGCTGGGAGTAGAACTTGGCAGATAGCGAGAAGTCGTGACAAGGAGTCCGCGGTGACGTTGCTTGATTCTCCTCGGTGCGTCATGATATGCTCGACCAGGTCTCGAGCAGGGAACCACGAAGATAAGTGCTGTAGGAGCTCGGGAGGAAGAGGAAGGAACGAAACGTCGGTGCCTGTGTGAACAACCTCGAACAGATCTAGTGCTAAGAACTGCATCATCCAGTCCAACTTGATCTGGCGAGGCTGCCCAGCGAATCGCGCAGCTACGTGGGAGAGGAATTGGGTGCAATAGTCCCGTCTTGCAGCTTCGAGCTCCACGGAAGAATGAAGCACGAGGGAATCATAATCCTGTTCTTGGTGAAGTAGAGCCTCCAACAGCTCTGGGTCGCGTACAATCTGGCCCCTCCGCTTCGTGTGATGCGACAGAAAGGCGGCGAGAAGGATCTGCTCCAGCCATTCGAATGCGTTGGTAGGGAGATTGGAGCTCATTAGATTGAGCAGGGAGGCGCACGCGGGCCATTCCTTCGGGTCAAAACCAGGTTGCAACTGCGCTGCTTGAACAGCCCTTCGCAGGATGCATATCCACACATGCTTGGGTGAGTACGGAGGTTGCAACTGAGCTAGATCTTGCAATGACGGCACGAGCGGCGTTCGAGGGACGTTCAGCGCAGGCCAGCGACTAGCGTTAGGATGAAGGTAGGTGTAACGTAGGGAGTCAAGGGACGAGGTCGGGTTTGGTGTGTGGATGATCGTCTCGACCGCGAGGCAACACTGTCCTTCAACAGCAAGATGGCTGCACTGAACGTTATTCGCTGCATCTGAGACGGTCACCAGTTGCAGGTGTGCACGTAGCAAGCGCGACAATTGGGCTTCGGCGCCTGGGCGAACGACTTGTTGGCTGCGGCTACTGGGCGTGAAGCACGCGTGGATGCTTTTGCAGACGAAGTCGAGTATACCATGACGTAGAACGCTCTTAAATGTAAAACCCAGTCGAAGATCGCATACGGTGTCGACCACGATTGACTGCACCGACGGGTTTGAGGAGGTACTGAAGAGCCATGTGAGCATCTCCGCGTCGACCTCGTCCTGGTGCTTCTGGATAGCAGTGACTTCCATTTCTCGTAAGGATGGCACTGATTTATTGCTCGGCCGAATGCTGTTGCTGCATCCCCTGCTGAACGTTCTTCGCACCGTGGTCCAATTGTGGCGGAAAGCGTCCATTGAGAGGCGAGATAAGTGATGCATGTAATCTGCGATTGGTGTTTTATACGGGCATTGTGGATAAACAATGGGCAGCAACGTTGTGACTGAGTAAACCGTGTAGGCAAGCATGGTGATCGCGAGCGAGACCATGGCTATACCGCGGTCTAGGGAGAATAAATGGACGATAAGCCCGAGGAAAAAGAGGAGGAGGGATAGGTGGAGGAGTATGGGGAGGAGCCCGACCATAATGGGAACGTGCCATCTCTCGATTCCGAGATAGCGAAAGTGGCGAACGCGGGCCTGGTACTGTGGGGTTCCAGAAATAGGAGAGAGGTACGCTTGGATCCATTGCTTGATGAGAACAGCGATGAGTGCTGTGGAGAGACTGAACGCAAGGCTTGTAAACCACAGCCCGTTCACCGATCTGTCGGTGACGCTGACCTCAAGCGGAGAAGTAAGATTCAGAAGGGATGCCGGTACAATGGTCGGCGATCCATCTGAGCCGACCGCTCGTTGTATAGCTATGAGCTCGACCAATAGTGACGCGCAGACCTGCGCATAATCTCGACGAAGCGCGGATGAAGTCTCGGTAACGAGTGTAGTGGTCACCGCCGAGAACAAACCAGCCTAGAGAGAGCATCTCAGAGATTTGAACTGGGCCGCAGATATGACAAAATACGCACGAAAACGAGAATAACGTCAACGGTGTCTTTGAAGTTCTCAGCCATATTAGAGTCGAATTGGCCTGCTTCGTCAAGGTAGACTCGCCAGAATCGCGCATTCGGCTCCATGGCCATGTCTTGCTCATCCGAAGGGTACTTCTGATCGTAATCATATAGATCAGGAAGCTGGTCTGACGCCAGGAAAGTAAGATATCGTCGAGTGTAGCTTGAGAGGAGCTGAGTTGCTCACCTGAGGCACGTTGTCTGAAAGCTTGGGACCGACGCGACCTCTTTTCCGTGGTTGAACGAAGTCGCCTCGGAAATAGGATGAACGCCCGCCTCTTCTCCCTAGGATTCTTGTGTGCGCGTGAAGGCCCGCTGGACGGATGGTCATGACTACGCGCGTCCTCTTCCAGACAGTCGTTCTCATCTTCCAGCGTCGATTCGTTGAGATGAGTGGGCGTCTGACTGTGGTCCCGTGGAAAGCCCTGCATACGTAACGCGCCATCGTTAGTTTGCGCCGACCAAGGACAGAATGGATCAGACGCACTGGAAGTGATCCAGCAGCGGTGTTCCCAATCCTGCGCGAAGATTCGTTTGCTGCCGCGCCGTTGATTTCGTACAGGCCTCTGGGGGGCGCCTGAACCGGTGTGCAAATTGACGGAGCAGGAATCACAACTTCATCCTCATCCTCCTGAGGTAGCCTGGAATACCTGGAGTACATCCCACGCACGATGAGAGTGAAGAGATTGATGGGGGCGTCCAAGCGTAACGGGTGGCGGAAGGCAGGGAACTCAATGATTATAAGGGCCCTGGGAAGGGCGCTGATCTGAAGCTGTTCAACAGCAGAATGAGTTCCCTCCAGCTGTCAAGGTTCATGCTATAATAGTGGGCGACTGCTGCAGCAGCGGTTTGAATAGTGATGGAAAGTTGGATACAAGCTGCGTCGTTGAAAGATCTGTTGATGCGTCGGGTTAAGGATCTATTCTGGGTTACTACCAGGCTATAGCTAGTTAGCGTCTGACGAGTACGCTTGTGTACATGTTGCATGGAGGCTTACCTAGATATTTGTACACTGGTATGTACGAACCCCACCATTTGGGGATGTCCGAATGAAGAGGTAGGGGGTGCATTGCCGCCAGGGTCTCCGAAAAAGCACCAAGTTATGGGCTCACAACATTGGAGGATTCCCACCATGGCAGTGTTTGGCAATTTAGGTGGATGCAAGCTGGCACTGGCTGAGAAATAAGGTACATCGGCGTACAAGGAAAGGGATATGCCAGTGCTGACCCATAGAGAGCAAGACCAATCCTATCTTCATTGCGACCTCCAACCCTACGTTCTCAACGCAGAAACATCATCTGCGTCATCACCTTCCAAGGACATGCGAACAGGAGACTACAGCTGAAAACACGATGTGTGCGCTAGAGGGGCATTCAGCGGTGGGGGCCTAGACGGTCGCATTCTTAGCCCGGAGAACACTGCTAGAAATGCCCCAGAAAGAGAAACGATCAATGGGACCAGCGCTCAATCATACGTATCTTCCAAGGTCGTGCGTGGGCTTGAGGACGAGGAAGAGGAGGAGGAAGCTCTCGATGGAAAACACGTTGGCATCGACTAGATTTTCTGCTCCCAGCCCGTGCGCAGATGAAGAACCTAGTCCTTCCCTTCCATGGACATCGGCTGTCCATCTCGCCGCGACCTCCACGTTACTTCTCTTCCGGCTCAGCCATCTCGATGAACATCCACACCAGCAAGCAACCTCCCCGATGCCTGCCCCATCCTATCCCCGTTTGCAGTCAATATCTCTCCCCCAATTCCAGCTACGCGTAGATCCAGAACCGACATCCACAGCACACTAAACCGCAACGCCGTGGATGCGGGACCAAGCAACCCCTAGAGCATCAGTCGCGAATCTTCGAGTTTACTCTCCCCTATGCCCTCATTCTCACCTCGTACACTATCCTGCATCATCCCATCCGTGCTTTCCCCGGTATCCTGGCAAAGCAGTGCCTCCGCATTGCGCTGAAGAGGCTCAACGTGGACGCTTGGGTCGAATCACAGATCACGACGAACTATGAGCACAGGAGCGACGGTGCACGCGGATACTCTTGGTGGACGCGAGAAGAACTCTCGAGCGAAAAGGAGAGCGTCCAACAAGAAGCGGGCATCAGCGCGAACTTGGAGCAACGGAGGCAAAAGCACAAGTTAACCCTGTATTGCCAGGTTCGAGCACAACGTACTAAATCCGCGAGCTCCAGTCAATGGCAAACCTCTGCTTTCCCGTTAGCTAGCCTGCACATGCCCTGGCGTCACATCCACGAACCCGATCTAAGGCTCGCAACCTCAATTCCAGTCCGAGTGGTTTCCCAGGCTATCCCCCTCCCCCACTCAATGCTTCCTGGAATGATGGATTTCGCGCTCATTCGCCCGAAGTGTCGTTCTTGGAATCTGATAAAAGGAGGAGACGTTCTCCTTCACCATCACGATGCCTATTCTCCCCCTCACTCCAGCTTCTATGCAGCGCAAATGCACTGTCGTCGCTTTCCGCGTCGTCCTGACAGCCGTCGACAATTTACACCTCAGGATCTGTGCGCTTCCACGCTGGGTCTTGCTTGGGTCGGAGCGCGGACTGCCAGGGCGGGAAAAGGACGAATAGTGCACTGGTCTCTTGCGCGTTCTCTTCCGCCGAGAACGGGCTCAGTCTAGGAGGGCGCATAACTGAAGGACGTCACCTTCTGCGTCTTGGCAATCTGTGAAGAGGAGAGGGAGAATGGGGTGGACCCGGACTTTGAGGTGGAGAGTGAGTTTGAGAATGATAGTGATAGTGGGGAGAGGTCGGAGACGGAGACGGAAGGGCACTCTAGAACATGGTTTAGAGGCAGCGTCGCCGCGTTTGGCCAACCCTCAGACCTCATGTACGAGTGTAGGAGTCGCCTTTCTAAGCCAATGAACGACACCATCAAAATTTCTCGCCTCCTGCTCAAGATCCACCCTGTGCCATTTCGAATTTCGAACACAAAGACTCGGCCACATTCCGCCGTATCTGCACATGTCAGCGGCCAAAGAAACCATCCATGGACGTGCGGGCAAGGCGTTGGAAAGTTTGTCATGGCACGAAGAACTTGAACTTGAGCGGTATGTACTCATCGCACATGCCTCCTTTTCGTTTGCGTTCAGCTGAGACAGCATGTCAGACGATTTTCAGGCTCAATCTCGACGACGACCTCGCGCTCCTTTCGCATTCTCCACGTCTTCTGGAACGACACGAACTGGTTAGGATGATGCGGATATCCGACTTCGTCCTCGTCGTCATGATCTAGCGAGACGAACCGCGACTTTCAGCTCGCACACCCAAGGACGTGGGATATGGAGAAGAGGCATTCGATGGACGCTGCGGATTACACCATTGCTTATGCGAAATGTCGTGCACTTGGATAAGTAGCGGTGAGACCAACTCTTATGGGACAGGCACAAGGCGTCGAATCTCAAGCTCTGTGAAACTCGGTTACTGCCCGCAAGCGAGAGCGATCGCAGGTTATACTATCGCGGAGAAATGGAATGTGTGCGTATTCCACCGATCCAAAGTTTCCATATTCTCCACACTAACATGGCCTGGCAGTGCTAGTCAGTACTCAGATCCATCATGCAATTTTCACTACATCCAACTCCAGCAACTCATTTTACCCGGACCCAGGGACCTCCGAGTTCTGCAGAACTTGCTGAATCACACGAAGCGGATAGGACAGCTGTGGTCTCCATCCTCTCCCCTCCTTGTCAAGATCCGACCAGCACCACTTCGATGTTCTGCTTTCAGGGCGAAGAATCCACAGTTCATATCTGCACAGTGGAGGCCGAAGATTACGGCACGGAGTAACTGGCACTTTGAAGAACGGCGCAAGTTCAAAGAAGCAGCTCTGGGACTCAACTCGGAAAGGGGGGACATAAAGGGTGGGCGCCGGTCTGCATCCAGCAAACGTTGAAGCACCATTCTCCTCCTACCATCAGCCTCTAGCCCGCACACCTTCGAACCTCCTTTCTCGAACGCCAACCGAAGAATCTGAGGCTTCAACCTCAGGGCGACGTACCACTTGCGCTTCGAGCAGTCTCACTGCGCCAGAGCGCCCATACACTGCCATTCGGTCTGTAGCAGACGAACCGCCGCTTGTGCGGGGGGTGGCACAATCAGCAATACTCCGGAAACGCAACATTCTCGATCTCGATGAGGACATCCAAAGAGCAACGGGCGTCTGGGGCCTTCTAGCATCGGTGTTGAACGCCGCTAGTACAGTACGTTCTTCGCCGCCCATCTGCGCCTTCTCTCTACGGTGCACCTGTCGAGCCGTTTTTCCATCCCTCAGCCAAACGCAAGTGTTTCCATCTCTTAGCCAGACGCAATCCACGTTTCGCAGGTAACAAGTTTCCTAATTCAACACGCACAATCGGTGTTTCGCTGGTGAGATTCTTTGCCAGACGCGCAATGTTCTCGAGTTAACGGACATATCTAGGTGGTTTTCTCTGGACTGACCTACGCACAATGTGGATGGTCGTCTGCAATACTTGCCGTTGCTGTTCTTGTTGAGGACATGGAGAAACACGAGACGTAAAGCCTTCGAGTAATCGCAGGTCATGCCAATTTCAGGCGGTCGAATGGGAATACGGATTCATTGCATTGTGTCATCACACCCTACTTGGCCAGCCCAGCCACACTTCGTATCACAATCAACTCTAGTGCTAGCCGCCAGTGGTCGGAGGTCCAGGCCCGATAACAGACGCCGAAAGACTCACAGCATTTACAGAGTACCACGAGGGTCCGGTTACTTTCACTTGTCTCCCACGATATCAGAATCGACCAGAAACTCGGTGCTTAATAGCTTCACAATCGAGCTCGAAGCTTGAGCGACAAAACAACTCCGACTTAGCCGTACAGCAGTCTTGAATCACCCAACGTATAGAATCCCAACAGCAGAATGGTCGGTCGAGGCCCGGGAAGCGAGATTGGCTGGGGAACATATTCCGTCCCAGCCGTGGCCCCTCTCCTGTACCATTGTCGGATGTTCCACCCTCAGTGCATCCTGTGACCACCGACGGTTCCTCAGGCGATACGCTGGCCATTCCCATACAACCGGCTAATGCGTTGGCATACACGGCGGATCTCTGCCTAGGAGATTCGCGGACATCAACTGGTGTTCCTATCAGGCCATCCCGGGGAAGTGATTCGACCGCTGTCACCCCTCTTCCAGGCAGTCCTCAGAACAGTCCGTTTGTCTGCCAAGGTACGGTTAGATTCAGAATCTTCTTACGAATTGGCTGACGAATCCAAAGCGCCAAGCGAGAACTCGATGTCCGGCGAAGACACCCCAGTTATTGGCGTGCATCTCGATGCCAGCTTTTCGCGCATGAGCAGTCAGTACACCATAACTTGACTCACTTTCCTCGACTAATCTTAGCATCGCAGCTGGCGCAGGACACATCGGCGCTTTCAACGGCAACACAGGGACGTTGATTTACAACGCAGGTTGGTGGTTCTTCCGTGGCTGAGCTTACGAACGTGAGCTGACACTGTGTCCAGGGTCACCTCTCAAGGCCGCTCCAGCACCTCGCTGCCCATCCGCCTCACTAAACTTCGTAGGACGAGAGCAGGAGCAGGCCGTGCTGTGGGAGTTCTTCTTCGGGGAAGATGTTCGGCTTGACGAACGTCGGATCTTCTCCATCGTTGGTATGGGTGGATGTGGGAAGACACAGCTTACGCGCAAGTTCATGAAGCGAGTGTACCAGCAGTGAGTCATGACCATGGTGCATTAAATTTCATAGTTATTGACCTAACGCTACAGGTTCTCAAAGAAGAATGCGACTCATCTCGTCTTCTACGTTGACGGCACCACGCACGCAACAATCGAAGCCAGCCTTGTCTTGATCGCCAAAGCAAATGGCCTCGAAGAATCTAGCGAAGCAGCATTGGCCTGGATGTCCAACCTGGATACGGAGTTCTTCATGTACATTGACAACGCCGACGATCCCACCATCAATATGCGACGCTTCTTCTCGAACTCGGACTACGTGCGCGTAATCATCACCACCCGGCTTTCCGAGAAAGCACATCACTATAGTCAAGGCGATGGATCGATATTGAAATTAGGATCTCTCAGTGAAGAAGAGAGTATCAAGCTACTTGCGAAAACAGCGCGCCTATCCGAGGAAGCTGTTGTGCGCGACGGGAGTCTGATTGCAA
>ML178841.1:7950-18490 GCA_004369125.1 Pterulicium gracile
AACGGATCCGGCGTACCTTCAAGGTAATGTCGCCATTCCTTGAGAGCTTCGATGATCGCTAGCATCTCTCGGTCGTAGATCTGGTAGTTTCGTTCGGCGGGAAGCATAGAGGCGGAATGAAACGCAACGGGATGCCAGAGACCATCGTCCTGCTGCTGAAGGAGAACACCTCCGGTTGCAAAACCGGATGCATCCACCTCGAGTCGAGTCGGCCGATCAGGGAACCAGGTACAGAGAATCGGTGCCGAGAGGAACGCATCCTTGAGAGTTTGGAATGCTTCGCGCTGAGCGTTGCCCCAGACCCAAGGTGCGTTCTTCTTGGTGAGATCATTGAGCGGGCGGGCAATGCAAGCAAAGTTTTGGATGAATCGTTGATAGAAGTTTGCGAATCCTAGGAATCCGCGAACGTCTCGCAAGCAATACTTTTCGTCGATCTCCCAATCCTTCACGGCCTGTACCTTGGCTGGATCCATAGCCACTTTCCCCTCTCGAATCACCAATCCCAAGTACTCCACCTCGGTCTTCTCGAACTCGCATTTCTCCGGCCGTAGGTACAGATTGTGTTCCTCTAAACAATGTAGAACTTTGTGCGTGATGCGGCAATGTTCCTGTAGGTTGTCCGTGAAAATTAGAATGTCGTCTAGATAAACGGCAACCTGTCCTGCAGCGATGAGATCCGCAAAGACCGAGTTCATGAGCGCCTGAAACGTCGCGGGAGAGTTTGTAAGGCCGAAAAACATCACCGTGGGCTCCCAAAGACCTCGATTTGTGACGAATGCCGCCTTCCACTCGTCGCCCTTTTTGATACGTACGTTGTTGTAGCCCCAACGTACGTCAAACTTTGTGAAGTACTTAGCTCCATGAAGTCGGTTGATGATATCGGCAACAAAGTGGAAGAAGGTACGTATTCTTCACCGTGAACTAGTTGATCTTTCGGTAATCCTGTACGAAGCGGAGCGTCCCGTCCTTCTTCTTGACGAAGAAGACCGGGGATGCCAACGGTGATTTTGACGGGCGGATGTATCCTTTTCGTACGTTCTCCTGGATGAACGAGTTGAGCTCCGTCTGCTCCGTCTGTGACAGCGGGTAGATCTTTGTTCAAATTGAAGCCGGGGCGTCGGGGCTGAACTCGATAGCGTGGTCCCAGGACTTATGCCCCGGGAGACGCTCCGACTCCGACTCAGAAAAGACCTTTGCATGGGACCGGTACTCCTCCGGAACCATCTCCTCAAACGTTCGCGACGCCTTGCCCTTACTTGCCTTCTCAGCGATCTGCTGGGAAAAGGTATAGCCTGCTGCAATCCACACTTCATCGTGCATAGCTTCGATGTAGCCAGCTCGAACCCAGTGTCAACGTGTGTTTTGATTAGGTCTAAGTCGATACAGGTCGGGTTGGTCCGATTTGATTGGGTTCAACATGGGGTCAAACGTTGGGAGGGACGGAGACGGAGTAGGCGGAGGCGGGATAGGCTTTGGATCGGGCGGGGAAACGTCCACGGATTCGAGAATGGTATCCCCCTCGGGTAGCCATCCCGAACCACACGCAACGTCCTCGTCCTCGACCTCTTCAAAAGTTACACGTGTCGATTGTCCGCGGGGAACATGAGTTTGCAACGTCCCAGCCTTCCAGTTAATGGTCGGATTGGTCTTTCAAAGCCACGGAAGACCAATGATTAGGTCCTCGCAACCAATGTTGGTGACTAGAAAGTCGACTAAGTCGGTCTTTCCGTCCATTGTCATGGTCAGATGTGCAAAACGCCGAATCGTTCCAGCATCATTGAGACTGTTGTTGACGTTATACAGAAGGATAGGAGCGCGGAGAGGGTGGGTGGTAACACGGTTTGCGTCTACAAAACGCTGAGAGATGAACGACCCAGTTGCACCAGAGTCGATCATTGCCGCTACGACGACACTTCGGTTCTGTCCTCTTAGCTCAGTGGGCACTTGGAAATGCAATGAAGAAGCATGAGATTCACAAATGGTTCCAATTTTACATGAGCGAATGGAGTGGTATACAGATGAGAGAACCAAAGTAGAACGTCCTTGGGGTACTGCCGGGGCGGCGACGGGTACCCAAGCTAAAAATTTGGCAGAGCGGCGGCGTTGTTGTTGTTGGCGTTACGATGGGCACGAAGGAGAGCGATACGGTCCTGAAGCCTCGCTATCTCCTCTTCCTTGGCGTCGTCGTCGTCGTTGTTGGTGGCGGCGATGGCAACGGCGGGAGGCGGCGGAAGAGGTCCTAGGGCAGAAGCAGCGACACGCTGTCCACGAGCGGGGTTACCAAAGAACTTCCCCTTACAAACCGTCTCGCGATGTCCCAGCTTCCCACAGTGCGTACACTTGTCCGATGCGTGTTGTCCTCCTGCAGTCCTATGGTCCGTCGACCCACACCCAAAGCACCTCCCTCGAAGCCACTCATACCACTGATCCATTGTACAACCTGTATCAGCCTGCGCCGCGCGCGGAGCAATCTTCGCTGCGTTGATGTCCATGGCCATTGGGTCACGGGCGGGGGCAGCCGGAGCGCGCGGAAACGGCGCACGAGAAGGCGTAAACGCTGGGAACGTCCTAGCGGTGGGAGCGGGAAACCTGAAGGCAGTACCACGTTTGTTCGCTCGCTCGCAAGCGCGCTGTTCAAGACGACGCTCGCAATCGATCGCGAGAGTGACCGTGTCGTCAAACGTGGACTTCTTTGAGGCTGGCTCGAAGAACATGAGGTCCTTGATGTCGGAGTTGAGACGGTCGTAAAACCGGTCTCGGTGGTCAGCGTCAGAGTGGTCGGTGCGAACGGCGAGTTCGCGGAATTTGGAACCGTACTCTCCTGCGGTGAGACGACGCTGCCAGAGTGCGTCCAACTGGGCCTTGGCCTCCGCTGTCTGATCGCCGGGTTCAAACGCCGCTACGAACGCACGTTCGAAGGTGAAGTAGTCAAGGTTGAATGGGGGCTTGGGACGGTTCTCACCGTCGGCGGGGGAGCTGCGTCGATAGGCGTCAAGAGCCTCGCGGTAGGGCTGCGCCCAGGTAGCTGCCTCACCCTGGAAGAAGGAAAGGGCGGTGTCAAGCCACTTCTCGGAGTTAGGCACCCATCTATCCTGGACGTCCTTGTTGTTGAGAACCGGCCCCATATTCTGCGCGTAGAGCAAGAACAAGGTGCGGAATGCTCGCGCTCAAGCTCCTGTCTCGCCCTTGAACAGCTCAGGAGCCTTAAGAGCGGAGCGATGGTTCTTGATCTGCTGTGCTAGGATCGCATTTGCCTGTAGGGTGACGAGATTCTGCATGAGACGCGAGTTCTCGTAGACAATCTGCTCTAGTGTCGGCGGGGGTGGGGCTTCCTCTTCGGGTTCTGCCTGAGCGATGCCCTCGTTAGGAACAGGGGCAGCGTTCTGGACAGAACCTTGCGGAGGTTGCTGCTGGTTGAAAGACATGTTGAGCGATAAAGGTTGTAGAAACGGCGGTGGCAGTAATGGGATGGGGATAAGATCGTTGTCGTCTGGATTTAGCTGATAAGGCTGATTATCGAATCGGTTGGGGCACGGTTGGAGATCGCAGTTGCTGTACTCGGTGGGCTCCTGTGGATCGAATCCGAAGTGAACGTTGAGTCCGTCGGATGTATCAAGAGCGTGGATGAGGTTGGAACACAACGTGGCTGACAGCAATCGGTAGGCTCAGCTGAACAAAGCTGAGGGTACCGCAGAACGTATCTTGACCTAGTGTGCTGAAGCGATGGATGACGACGGAGATCTGGAGCAAGGACTCGACAGATTGTAGAATAAAAGAGGACCTGGGTGTCTGGGTGTAGACTAAAGTCGGATACGCGCAGCTAATCCCAAAGACCAAGTCAGATTCGTAGTCTACAAGAGTGACACCAACGAATACTCACCTAATCCCAAAGACCAAGAGGTCAAGATGGGAAAAGGCGAGCATTGCTACTACACTACCTATATATCTGAGAAAGTACATCAGGAGCGCACAGCACGTATCATAAATAATCAAGTCATGAGACAATGAGAATAAAACAAAGAAATGATGAAAATAATCCGAAGAACAGGAGCAAGGATGGCCGAGCTCTGCTCGGACACATCACCAATGATACATGCAAACAAGAGCGACAACAAATGAAAAGAGAATGCACAAGTCCGTAGTCCGTAGTCCAACTTCAGGACAGCAAGCAATAAACTATTGAAGCACAAACGCCTGGGACCGTATAAGGTTCTCAAAGTCCGAGGCAATCACAACTACAAACTGGAACTTGACCGGACATGCAACTCCACCCAGTTTTTCATGTAGATCGCTTGTCACGATGGGTTGGGAACGAAGTCAACGGGGAACACCCTCAACCACCACCACCGGACTTGATTGAGGGCGTGGAGGAATACGAGGTGGAAGCGATCCTCAATAGCAGAATGTTTGGGCGTCAGCTCAAATATTTTGTTTTGTGGAAAGGGTACAACACAGGCCACAATACCTGGGAGCCAGGGAAGAACTTGGAGAATGCGGCTTCGTTGGTAGCAGAATTCCATAGACGCAACCCGAACGCCCCTTGACGGCTTGCAGCCACCGACTTTCTCGGACTCGACTTCAAGTGTTACACAAATTTCACGTCGCCCACTTCCCCACATGTGGTTCATTGGCCAGAGGGGAGGATCGCTCACTTGCTGACCATTGGGGACAACAGTCCTTAGGAGGGGGGTAATGTGGTGAAGTGGTACACAGACGGACTCTATCTTATTTCTCCCTTTCGTTCGCTTGTAGAGTACTTGACGGTCTCTGATTCTCATTTGCGCATGTGTTTCTTTTATTGTCATCATTTTCTGATTATTGTTCTGGAATATGGCATTGACTGCGTCAAAGCCGGATGAACGCTCTCAGATATATAGATATTTGGTAGAGTAAATTCCCTTTTCCCATCTTGACCTCTTGTTGGTCTCTGGGAATAGGTGTGTCTGCTTGTACAATTGTATTTACCTTCTTTAATCTCATCTTGTTGGTCTCTTTGTCTGCTTGTACAATTGTGTTTACCTTCTTTAATCTCATCTTGTTGGTCTCTGGGAATAGGTATTTGCATGTAGTTGGCCTCGTAGCCTGCACTGTCAACCTCTAGATTATAGATCGCCTCTCATCTCACAGATCTGTCGAGCCCCTGCTCCAGATTGCACCGTCGTTCATGCACGTCAGCACAGGAGCCACCGCACTTTTTTTGGGAAGGGATTACGCCAAGCAGCACCAGCTACGCACGTTCAAGCTGCAAGACCCAATCAATGTCTTCAATATCAACAGGACTCTGAATTCCGCCGGATGCATTTGCAAATTTGTGCGCATGACTCTGACAGTTGATAGTTATGATCATGCAGTAGACCTCCGGATTACAGATCTAGGCGGGGAGAACGTCATCGTGGCTTCAAAGTGTTAACCCCAAGATTGATTGGCATTGCCCCATACCCCTGTCCTCTGGGCATTCATCATCAACCTGACAGGAAGCACTCTGACCAAGTTTACACACCACGATATGTACCTCAGGGGAACATCTTTCACCTCTTGTCTTGCCTGCTCCCTTACCCTCCCTTTTTTTGTTGTTGCAAAGTACCCAGACTTACAGGAGATCATTCTTCAGATCTCTAAGGACAACTCTGAAGGTTTGCCACCAATGGCATATGATCCCACTTTCATCAAGGCGTATAGCTCATTGATCGGACAGGCAACAAATCTTGTCAGCCTCACAATCCCCTTCCTGCGCAAAATCCTTCCCTCCTCCGTGCCCTTACTCTCTAACCGTTTCTCAATGACCTTTGGCAGCTCTTCACCTGCCAGACTCCCCATCACACCAACTTCAAACCAGCGGTGGTGCGAGATCCCCAGCCTGCAACATCTCATTATCAAAGAAAACACAGTCCATGAGACTCTTGCCATCTTCAACAACTTCAGCTATCTTGGTGATCTGCGCCTTTTGCAAGTTGTGATCCTGGCAGCCATCATGACAGTGGAGTCGTCTACCTTTGTCAAGCATGCAAAAAGGCTCTCACTTTCAAGGAGCCCCAACAAACTTGTTGCCGTGCTCACATGGTCGCTTGGTCCTGCAGACAGAATCATCCCCCCACTTGGAGAAGGCAGGTGTGCTGGAGAGCTGTTTGAGCGGATGGGCACGCGCAAAGGCTCGCTGGATGTGTCTGCCGCAATAGGATGGATGACCACCTTCACGGCCCAGCTTCGCGCCCTTTTCACCACCTTGCTTATTCAATCCATTGTCCGTGGAATTGGACAAACCTTTGCGTGTTGCACCCAAAAGCATCTCCCCATCATGCAAGCAAGTCAGTCTACGCCAGAGGGGATCAAGGGATCCCCCCGACCTCATCAATCTAGGGGGTGTCACTATTCTTGCCTGAGCGTGTTCTAGCTTGACTCCCATCCATGCTCTTGAATTTCTCAGCAGCTTGACACAGGACAACAATCCCAACTGGTCAAAGTTGATCCAACCCGGAACTGATACCTTTGATTCAGATCTCTCCCTTACCTTACGCTCCCCTTTGACACAGACCGCTCTTTGTGTCAAGTGGTGCTCACCTATTTGTGACCCCGCAGGCGTCGCACATTTCCTGTCCACCACAGCATTCCCCGGTGAACAACTTGAGAGCGTCACTTTGTTGATCACACCAAAGATGTATATGGAAGCGCAGATATCCAATGGGGAATTTATACCTTGGAGTGAATTGTGGGAGGAGGTTACAACACTTGTTGCTTCGGGTGAGCAAAGCTCAGGTGTTGCTATGTAGTCTCGTTCCTTAATGTAACCAAGTACAGTCCTGTTGAGCTACCACTTCAACAACCTTGATGATGTCTGTTCCCAATGGTGACTCTGCAGAAATGGTGTGCCCGTGACATATGAGAAAGTGTTGCCCATGCCTTTATGAGCTGGAGCGTGCACATGAGCTGGAGCATGCACATGAGCTGGAGCGTGCACATGAGCTGGAGCGTGCACATGAGCTGGAGCGTGCACATGAGCTGGAGCGTGCACATGAGCTGGAGCGTGCACATGAGCTGGAGCGTGCACATGAGCTGGAGCGTGCACACAGTTGCGTGAAGGACAGAGAGGGTTCAATTCCAGAGAACATTGAGGTTGAAAGCAAAGACCTCACTCAGCCAACGCACTTGCCGGCTACTCGGCTACTCAATTTTGATCCGTGATCTCATCGGATATTCGGACCGTCCACCGATTGGACACTTCACAAAGGAGGAGACGAGAGTGAAACCGACTGAATCGATTGAACTGCTACTGCTACAGTACATGAAGCAGAGCGCGCATAGAGAGACTTGTAACACAGTAATAGACATAGTAGTTAAGTACAGCGTAATGAAGAAACGAGGGTATAGACTTAGTACAAATCTTCAGGCAACCGAGAGAAAGCAATCACAGCGACGTCGCAGTAGTGCTAATTTAAGCGCTTGCCTGAGCAACGACCTGTTGTCGGGTACTAGTATCCTCAGCGTAAGCAACCCCAGTAGATCATGCAGTCGTCATATGCTTGTGGAAGTGGCTGCTGACGCCCTGCTTAGTGGCGACCGGTCGACCCGGTAGAAGCGCATGTTGAGTTAGGGCATCGACATGGGCTCCTATGTTGGCGAAGGCCTGTCCCGTTGCTTGAAGGTCGACATCATGCTGGGTTGACGGCGAAAATAACGTCTTGACACGAGCTTCGGCAGTGCTGGAAAGAGGCGCTTCTCCAGACGTAATAGTCATCGATACTTGCGTGATCTGCTCGTTCCTGTTGCCGGAACCGATATTGCCCTCTTTGCAGACTGGAGCACGGTGTCAGGGAGAATCAGTAACGACATCCTCAGGGAGCTCGAAGATTGTTGAAAAATACTGACTCAGACGAGCCCCAAGGTAGTTATCGCGTCCTCGTTTACCAGTGTTACCGCTAAAGATCTGACCTCCAGACACTATGATTCTCGTTAATAAGGTGCGTTGACCACAAAAGCATCGCTACATTGCTCACCTAAATGAGAGCTCGTGGCGACAACTACCGCCTGATCACCCGTAAGGTGATTGTCGCTGGCAAACGCGGTCCTAGCCGTCGCTGCAAGCTCCTAGATAAGCACAAAGCCATGGCGCGTGACTGACAGAGGGACGGAGATGCGTACCTTTCATTTTAGAACCGATGAACCGCTGTGCCCCTGTATTCTCTGAAAGAATTCCGGCGCCCGCTTCGTCCACCTCTGCAATGTCGAGCATCGTCAGTCATTCGAAGAAGATCAGCATGGCGAAGGTATACGTACCAACTCGCGAACCAGCCATTTCTGTGGATTGAGCACCGCCGGTTTGGAAGTACTCAGGATTGAGCTTCTCCTGTGGAAGAAAAGCATGGTTCGTGAGCTGCACGTCAAACGCAAGAACGCGTGTCTGTGAAAACTTACGTGGACTTCAGTCAAGGCGGCAACCAGAGCTTGAACACTGTCATCCAATCGCTCGAAAAGTGGAGAGCTTTTTTCGAGAGCCTTCGAGAAGTGCGCGCCGTCGTTCTGCCTAACGGCCTTCTCGATCTTGCCCAGCGCACTGCGAAAGACGAGTTTCGTCAGCGGATGAAGCTTCCCCAGATACACTCATTATAGCGGAGGTCAAAACGTACTTGGCGACCTTGTGGAAGCTCACAGCTTTAGAGTGTGTCCCAGCCACCTTCCATTGTTCATAGAGATTGAGCATCTGGCCAACCTCAGTCACCTCCTCGTTGACCTCGACCATCATTTCGTCGTACTCTTCCGTTTCCTATGAGAGCAGACAGACGTTTAGAAAGAGTGAAGAATCAGGCAGTTGGCCAACGTACGGGAATCCTCCTGAAGAGCGCGTGTAACTTCATCGCGGACATGCGCAGAAGCCTGCTGACGCTGGAGTCGTCCTTGAAGATATCGCTCTCGCATTTCACCCTCAGCTCATCGCAGGTCATGACAATCATAGAGTTGTCCAGCGAGTCGTTGAAGGTAAAATGAACAGAGTTGACCTGCTGCTTGGTGGAAGAGGACATGGTGGCGGTGGTTCTGGTTCTGGGAGTGGGGAAAATGTGGGTGTTATTGTTGGAAACTGCTCGGAGAACGACGGCATTTATACGTTCGTTCTTGGCGACTCGAGGCGTTTAGATTCACCGAGTAGTTCGAAAGGAAGTTTGTTGACCGGTGTAGGTCCTTGTAGGTCCATGGTTTGTTGTTCTGAGGTAACCAGGACGAGGAGGCACATCAACAACCATAGAAGTCGGGAATGGAAGGATTAGAGTCCAACTGAATGAATGCGTCGACTGCCGACGGAGCCGGCCACAGCCGCTTCAAGCCCCCAGAATACAAAGCGCCGGTGCTTTGACGGGAGGGGAAAACGTGTACTGCGCTTCCAATGTCTGCTCTTGTTCTAAGAAAAGACAGATTAGAATCGAAGCAAGCCTTTCCATTCATCCTTAGTCTGAATTGGGAGTTGTTCTGCCCAGAAGCAACAACAACAACAAGAAGCGTCTGCGTCTGTTCTTCCGCCTTGCCACACTGACGCCACTGAAGCTGAATGCAGGCAGCTTTGATACACACGACACTTGACCTCCCTTCCAACTTCAACCCGGAGTGTTCTCTCAAGATGCACTTCTTCCTTGTTCCTGGTACATCCGCTTAAGTGTCTTGGAGAGAAAGGGGCCACTCCCTAGCAGCAAGCACTACGTGATCGACGCGATCATCATCCAAGAGGTCAGAAGCAAGAAGCGTGGATAGGCGTCTGTACATTCGCATTCAACGATGTCGTGAGCCCGGTCGTTCCACACAGTCAATGCAGCCCACCATAGAATAAAGCCAGATAGGATACGGAAACAATGATAGATACAGACGGTCAGACGCAACTCGGTGAATACACCATCCAACGAAAACTGCTCGTAGTCCCTAGACCCAACGTCCTCCCCACCAGCGCCGCTCGCGCGTGTCTTCTTAGCACAGCCCATGAACGACTGCAGCAACGTTCTTCTCCCAGCCCTCAATACCAACTTCCAAGAAAAAACCAGCCTACATCTCAGCGCTTAGCGCTTAGCCCCGACCCCCCACATGACAACCTCCCTCCTACCTATCCAGCCTCGCCTTCTTCCTTGTTCCTCCCTGCCCCTTCCCTCCCAGCGCTCCATACTCCTGGCCCCCATACTCTTGCGTTCCATACCCCTGCGTCTGCACACCAGATAAATTTGCGTCCCTATCCCCTGCGTATGCTTCCCCTTCCCTGCTTACCCAGCCCCGTCCCCAATCCATGCGTCTGCGCACTCGTCCCGCTCCCCGGCCTCGCATGCTGCGTGTTGTGCTGGCTCGTTACCATAGATGGCGCGTCGTCTTGGGTGAGGCGGCGGTGTGGGGAGATCTGGGTGGTGGTTAGGGATTGGAAGGAGCTGGTGGGTGGTTGCGGTCAGTGGTGTGTGAATGGGGAACGGGAAGAAGAATGAGGGAGAAATAAAGGACGCGAGAGATAGGAGAAACGGGCAGATGGGAAGGGAAGGATAGAGGAGGAATGGACGACGATGTATTTCCAAGTAGGTTT
>ML178841.1:25692-70626 GCA_004369125.1 Pterulicium gracile
AACTCCAAACTCCTCTTCTTCAGCGGGTGTTTTGGACGGCCAGTTGCCAGCGGGGTAGGTGCCAGTGGCTTGGGCTGCACCTGGCAGCAATTGGCGTGACAGGCAGGAGCGTCAAAAGAAATGGTGAACTTGCGCCAATCAATTGTGGGGTTGTGCTGCCAAAGTCAGTCAATGCCAAGGATCAGGTTGTCATTGCCAATATTGGCAACTTGGAAGAGTTTATTCTCCTCGTGGTTGTCTACGACCACTTGCAATAGCACCTTGTGAGTTATGAGCCCAGAGGTGACGTCGGAGTTGTCAATGGTGCGGAGGCAAAGATGTCTCTTCCAAAGGATGGTGGGAATGCCATGCTTGTTCACGAAGCGCTTGTTGGCCAGGGAAATATTTTCCCCGGAATCCAGCATTGCGCAGGTTGAAAATTGTACTGCGGTACTCTTGTTGTCGACTGTAAGTGGGATCTCAAATGAATGAAAGTCGGAATGTGGGGTTCTGGCATGAACCACTGCACACTGCAGATGTCGTGGACGCCTGCAAACTCAGGGAGGGGAGTCAACAATAAAATTCAGAGATACTGTGTCTAACACAGAGTACCGGTTAGCTGCACCCGGTGCAGTTACTCAGGATTGGCGTGTACAAAATCCGGTGCTGGGGACAAAGACGGTGACTGTGCTGGGGGTAGGGGAAGTGAAATATGGGACGGGGATGAGACAAAGGGCTGAGTTGCTGTGCTGCGGACCCATGCCTGCTGGGCTCTCGCCTTGTGTATCCACACTTCCTATGGCCAGGCAACCCACAATCACCGCACCGGACCCAGCCCATGTCAACCTCCATTGCATTTGGATTGGTGGGGCAAGGAGGTGGGACAGCAAGAACTGGTCAAAGGGGCTGGGTGACGGGGGGCGCAAACGAAGGGGACAAAGATGGGTACCGGGGAGATTGGAGGAATGGGGAGGGCTTGAGAGCCGCCGGAGTTGCCAATGCCAAACGCTGCTTTGCCGCTTCATTGTTGCCAACCAGGCAGTGGCATTGCCAACAAGGTGTGACTGGCACCAGTAGATCTTGAGCTTGTCAGAGGCTAAAACCTCAAACTTTGCTGCAATGCTGATTGCCGTGGCAAACTCCTTTGCCTTTGCCTGCAAGCCCCCACTATACTTCTCAGGTGCTGCCGGACAAGGCCCATTCCGTGCAGTCCTGCCTCCCAACCCTTCCAAAACCAATGCCTCCAGCCTATCCGCACGCTTCTCTGCATTCCGCACCATATCCACCAAAGCCAACACATCTTCCTCCAACTGCACCACGCGCTGCTCTGCATTTGCCCATAACCCTGCCAACCTTGCCACCAGCTGACCATTGATGTCCAACATGGTTTTTGCCAGAATGGCAGCAGCAAATTTTTGCCTATCGTTGCCAACATTGTTGAGGTTGTGGGTGTTTGCGATTTCTGCCACACCAAGTAGGGAGAGGTTGAGGAGAGTCCAATGTAGAGGGGTGGAGGTTTCAGGCGCCGGTGTTGTTGCCATGGTGTCTGGAGCAGCCAAGTTCAAGTTTTCCGCCGAGTTTTTTTAGAGTTTTATCCAAGTGTAAGGCCCTGGGGATGATCTGCAAGGCAGCACACCAATGGTCTAGTAACAAAGTGGATAAAACTAAAGAGAAACATCACATGATGGTTGCCAGCTCATAACCCGCGCATGTGCCTCTAACGGCACATGATCAATGTGCGGGCTGGCACCATCAACGTGTGCCACTGCTCAGCCATCCACTGCTGCTACATCTACTTTACAAGGCTAAGTACACTATGTATTGTAACACATAATGTGTGCAGTTCCCCAAGACATCTGCAGCGCATATAGTCCATTCCAAATGCTGAGCGGGTGGAAGCTCTGCATCATCAATGAAGACTCAGAATCCATCCCATGTGGCTGATAATTGGGCAAAATCAAGCAAGCAATTCATGAGATAAACTCCCCCTTCCCATACAAGTGTTCACAAATAATTTGGAACAGCAAGTGTGATAAATGCACGTCATTGTTTTTCTAGACTATTACTAGGCTTCTGGATGTGCTGAGCGTTGTGTGGGACAAGTGTTTGCTGTTGCAAGTGTAGCAAGAGACAATCTGGTCCCAATGATAAAGAATAAATAAACATGGTAACAAATACAAGACAAGCTAGATATGCACCTGGTTCCAATGATAAAGAGGTCAAGATGGGGACCAGGTAACCAATAGGCAATGCTTATGTACTAGAAGAGTGAGGCAGTGCGCCAAGCAATGATGAACAAGCAAGCGCAGCCCAAGACATAGCCGGAAGGTTCTGGAACCTTGTACATGATAAACAATCACATGAGCAGAAACTGGATCAAGAACATAATAGAAAGATGAAGAGTCCGTAATGCAATCAAAGATAACCAGAGAGATAAAAAGACAAAAGGAAAAGAGACTGAGTCCTTGTACCACTTCACAACAGTATAATAAAATACAGCGGTGGTAAGATGAGAGCAATGAGAATCACATGTAAAGTACCTGTGATGGAAGAAATCTAATCTACTACTCTACAAGCAGGTAGGTATGCTTTCAACACCTTGTCTGAGAGACGGGCTGTACGCCTTGATGAAAGAAGGCTGTTTGGCGGCCACTGTTGGCGTGCTGGCAGAGGCTTTCTTGGGGATGATGAAATAAATTAATTGCATATGGGAAGACTTGGAAAGCACAAGGGATGGGAAAGCCAGGGAGCAGTGGATATCACTTGAATAGGCAAATCTGGACAGTGCAGTTCCCATTAGGTTGATGAGAAGCATTTTAAGCACAGGTGTCTGAAGTGATCCTCCTTCTGGCAGCCTCTTTTGCATCTGTCCTACCATCAGGCCGTGCAGGTAGGGGAGGACTGACATTGTACATGTTTTGAGAGCCAAGATGAACACTGTATAATCACTCAAGTGCTGGAAAAGATTAGTATAGCGTGTGGTGTTAATGACCAGCTTGAGTTGCTGTACATGAACACTGTACATGTCCATTCTGCCCCAGTCAGAGGGTACAAAACAGCGCAGTAGTGTGTACTGTTGAAGATGGTGAAAAGATTTGGTGGTAGCAAGAAAAGGCAATTTTCCCACCCTAGTGTTAGACATAGCGGGTCTATGCATGTTGTTACAATACATAGTGTACTTAGCCTTGTAGAGTAGATGTAGCAGCAGTGGATGACTGAAGAGTGGCACGCGTTGATGGTGGCGGCCCGCGCGTCAAGCACGTGCACGGGTTACGTGTTGCCAACCATCATGTGATGTTGCTCTTTAGTTTTATCCACTTTGTTACTAGGTACGCATACTCACGGCCTCACCATGCTCACTATTCATCTTCGTTACTAGACTACTTGGCGTGCTGCCTTGCAGATCATTCCCGGGGTCTTACAGGAATATAAAGCCCGAGGCTTGGGCTCTTTCTAGAGGTGACGTGCCAATAGACTCCCCGGTAGAAGATTCAATAGCTGTTTTAAGCTATAGAGGGTAGCTTAGAGCTCCGCAAACACTGGTGACGAGAACACTGAATAAGTGAGAGCAATTGACAGAAGGTCTTGATTGTAGTCCTTCCCCCTCCTCAACAAAGCAAATTTGACCCATTGGAAGATCCAAGATATTATCCCAGGGACCTGGAGACAGCGATGCATCAGACTGGTCTGCGGCTTCGCAGTTGCAAATGATTGGCAGAGGGATGATGGGTGTAACTGAGAGAAAGCGGGTGCCTGTTTCTGGGCGCGGTCACAATCGTCTGTCCGTCGATCAGAGACGGGCCGAGAGCCGCACCTTTTGACCAGTCAACTTCTTTCCTCCACTCGCTGTGACGCCCGACGTCGACTTCCTTTCTCACTACCAAGGCTTTGCAGCTGGAGCATAGATTCGGTTACTTCAAGACTCTACGACGCCTAGCAGCGACTAGAAACGCCACTCGCGAAACCTTGACCCAACTCCACGCGAGCAACCATGGGCTTCTTCTCGTCATCATCCTCTAACCCCTCCTCTTCTACTGGGTCGGAGAACGCGAAAATCCAGAACAGAGAAGACCGAGCACGGTGCTGGGAGGCAAGAGACGCGTATTTTGGTTGCTTGGATACACAAGGCGTGGTGAAAGCAGGGACGGAGGAGGGGAAGTGTGCGGGCGAGGAGAAGAAGTACGGAGAGAGCTGCGCGAAGAGTTGGGTGAGTGTGTTATTCTCACTAGGTCCTCTTCGTGTCTGTCAGAATGAGCTTGGGGCCAGCCCTGGAGGCTCACTCTGGGACCGCGTTGGTCGACGAGGAGTGTCTGATCCTCGTCGGCCAAGCCTATCTAGACGCATCCCACGCTACAGCCCCATTCGAACCATGACGCGAACCTCCAAACTGGCCCTCTCCTCTTGCCTGAGCACGCTGTCACCTTCGCTTGCTTGCTGACACCGCACTTTCCCTGCGTACAGATTGAATACTTCAACCAACGGCGCATCATCGCAGACGCACAAAAAGACAGACTCGCACAGGCAGCGACGCAAGCCCAGAACGCCAAGCGATGAAACCTAGTCTTTCAGATCCCCAGCGCTCGTCCGTCTTCAGAGCACCTTGCTTTCGCTACCTAGTTAGTGAGCTTTGTTTCCTCAGCCTGTCCTCTGACCGATGACTGACGAACGCGCTCAGGTTTTCCATGCTGTGTATCCTTTCTGAATAAGTATAATGTACTAGCTCCCTGCCTTGGGGCAGTATTCGATTACATCCTCTTCTCACCGCTCATGTTGTGATCCACCCACTATGACATGGGAAACTTCGCCATCACATATATGGCAAGGCTGCTGCTTATAAGCCCCGACGGGTCTCACAGGCTACTTACACCCTCTGTATCAGGCGCCGTGCTATGCTTGCTTCTCATCACCTGCGATAAGGTCTTCCTCAGACAAGGCATATCGACTCTCACGCACAGCAAATACGTTAACCAGTCTAGCTTCTCCCGCAGCACAAGCTGTTCAACTTCTCCCGCAGCATTAAGCTCTCGACTTTCGGTCTTCTGTGATTCTCTCGACCTGCGATCTTCGATGATATCGCTCGACCTTCGAGGATGATCTTTCAGCTAGGCATATTGGTGTTGATCTAGGGCTCGATTCGGGTTTCAAGGCGCTGGGTGTTTGTGTACGTGGTTTTATGAGGAGACCGTCGCTCTTGTCCATGAAGTCACAGTGCCGATGGACGTGTCCACACTCCAGACGGTCTAGAACCTCGCGCCGACTTCGGGCATCGGCGATCTTGCCTTCTCGGACCAGGCCGAGCACGGAACCGTGTCTCCGCTTCGAATCATCTCCCTTCCTTTTGAACCAGCTGTCGCCGCGGTTGGCGGTGGCCGCCCACTCGAGCTTGACATCGGCTTTGCATACTTTCCTTGTCCCCGTAACACTGCAAACACTAGCTAACGGATACATCGAGGATCAACTAGCACTCTAAGCAGGCGCCTCTCGCTCGGATAACACTTGCTAATCTTGAACCGAGTCGGTACTCGGCGAGGAAGACCAATCGGATACTGCGCGCCGACGCTCGTTAAAGATCCTAGCGGTCGGAATTCAGGATTAGAGTTGGATTTGGCGTGCGCGACCGCGCTCGGTTTATCCTTGGGGACACTCCGAGAGAATCAGATGTGACACTGGCTGGTCATTTTCGAGTGTAGATTCAGGTTGGTAGTGAACGGAGCTAGAGATTCTCCGCCGATGTCGCAGTTGTGAGCGGGTGCAGAAGAGGTGTCAAACTCCCAGCTCAAGTGGTGAGTAGGTAGGCTGTAAGTTACGGCTGGGCTCATGGCATTTCTGAGGTGGAGGTGAAGACTCTCAGGGGAGAGAAGACGTGCCAACCACCGAATTCGCCGCGGCGAAGCGCGGGTCTTGCCGGAACGTCGGACCTACCGTCGGACCATGCCGCCAATATGCCGCCCTTTACCTAGTAACCAACTTTCTCCACCCTCCACAGCATCAAACCTCCATCCGGAGGCTTCAAAACTGCAAGAGGATGTCAGCATTCTGTACGCCTTTACACTATCTCTATGAAGTAAAGCCACGAGGGCACAGACTGTTACACGTACGCTCAAGTACGAATCTATGTCCCCAAGTCAAGCACTGCCTCCACCAACCGCCTTTGAACTGCGTCCATTCCAACTCCACTCCACTCGAGCATTTCTGCGCAGAATGTGTCGGGGAGTCGGGTCATACACTTACCCTTCACCGACATGAACTGTAGCTGTCAGCAGCTGCCCGTGGGCTCCGGCAATCGGAATCTCATGGGAAAGTGCACAAAAGGTATGATGCTCACCGCATCCGCATCTTTTTCCCAAGCTAATCTGAGCGTAGTGTCGATTACAGGCTGACCGAAGACATGTCTCCGAACGGCATACCCGCTAGCATCAAGAATCATGGGAATGCACAGGCAGCTTACACACTGGTATGTTCTCCCACGTCAGATCAACCTGATCAACGTGGGTAATGGATCCCTTACCGGATCCGAGGTAGAAATGGTTCAGTTTCATGTACTGTATACCCAGTCTATACCCAACGGTGCGTGTCCGAGAATCAACACGCTGTCAGATACAGCGCTTCCCTGAGTACCGCCTCTCCGACTCTATGAATATATGAAGCAGCGTTCGTGGGAGCAGGGCCTCTTCGCTATCTTTGTTCCCAAAACTTACTAGAGCCCACGCAGCTCGCAGTCCGTGATGTCTCTCAGTGTCGTCTCCTCACCATGCCAATCCAGCTATTCAAGTTTCTTCACTGAAGGCATGAGAGCAATCTCTCACAGAGGAAGCAGCCATCGACGAACACAATCCTCTCCCATCTCCCCATCCCCCAACATCGCAGGCCACTTCTCGCATCCCTACTCCAGCTCTCCGAAACAGCACCGGCGTGACTCAGTACTTCCCGTCTACGATGTGTTGACCTACATGCTGGAGGACGACGATAGGGCATCAGGCAGTGTCGGGGCTAGGAGGGATGGATCGTACGATTACAGCAACAGCCGCACTTTGGTGATGTCGTGGGCGTCTGAAGCGTCATCGGCTTCGGTTTCGATCGACTCGAATATGCCAAATCAACCCCACCAATACGACGTTGATGCGGGGGAGTCCATGGCGAGCTGCCGTTTATCCACGGCGAGATCTATGATCAAGCGCGCTGCGTTCAGCCCTGCAGAGTTTGGAATGAAGATCGCTAGGAGGGCGTCGGTGCTGGTTGCCGGTCCGCCAGCACATGAAGAGGTTGTCAAGGCGGGGAAGGGGCTCAGGCCATCACCGTTGAGGATGGAGCTGGAGTTCGCACGGCCGAAAAGCGGTGCTAACGGAGAGCTGGACGACGACTGCAGTTCGGAGAGGTGAGTGGATATCCCGTTTATACTGCGTAAGGCATCGCCTCATCTGTAGTATTGTTATCAGCGACGACGACCAACTCAGGTCGGATCCGTTCGGATCTTCGCCGCACTCCAAGTCATTCTTCATCGACAGTCCCAGTTCTACTACGTCGGGTCCGACCCCTACCCCCAGCGTCGTGAATCCACGACGGCGGACTAGTAGCACCGCCAGCGGAGCAAGCAAACGACGTCCGGGCCCGACATCTTTCCTATCATTCTCTTCCCCGACTAGCTCTTCCTCGTCTCTCGTATCACCACGCACTCCTCAATCTGGAACCTCCTTGGTAGTCCCACGATACACGTGTCGCCACCCAGCCGCTAAGACATCCTCTGAATTCCTTGCAACCCCGCCCTGCTGCACCCGACGATTGTCGTTCGCACCCGCGAAGCGATCGCGCTCGGAGCCAGAGTCATTGCGCAGCGCGACAAGGTCAAACTCTCCGACCTCACTCGGATTTGATCCCAGTCGAGTGCGCTCGTTGGATCCGGCATTCCCGGGCTCAGACTATTCGGCCGGTCGTCGTCGACCTCCTCCCAGCCAGGAAGTCTTCCTTGACGTTGCGGTGCTTGCCAGGACCCGCAGTCACTCCCCGAGTTCTGTTGGGGTGATCTCTACTCGCGTTACCTCACGAGACCGCAGATTGTCGACGGCGTTGCTTGATGGAGAGCCAGACTTGGATTGGAGACAGTTTCACGAGGAGATGTTGGAGGATGAAAGCGTGTTGTATTTAGAATGAATGCTGTATCCTTATCTGCTTTGTTTTCTCTTCGACACGAGCTTTTTTGTAGGCATAGAGCGTGCTTGGTTGATATTTATTCGCTATCTTATTTGTTTGTGTTTGACGTGGTTGCTGTAGTACGCCTGCTTTCCGCAAGTACGAGCTGCTTCCTAACCTCTGCGACAGCTAGACAGTACCATGTATCCAGTATCGATGTCGTGTATCATAACAAAAGTTGCCCGTGATATACACTAGCACTCCTAGAGGACGTATCTTCCAGTCGCGCTAGTTTTCCATGCTAAGCTTCAGAGAAGCCTGGTAAGTCTAGATTTGGTGTGTAACCAAGCTGCAGCAGCAAGAAAGGGAAGCTCGACGTCGGGTGTCACAGCGAGCAGACAGTGCGGTTCCCGGCCCGTCTCCGGATGATCGAGGCATTAACGATTGCCGGAGCAGTAGGCGCTCGTCTGGGGCTCAGTCTCTCCCAGTCAAGTTACGTCCACCATCCACTCTGCGACTGCGACGACCCAATCAAACAGCCTGATGCACCGCTGTCTCGAGGTTCCTGAGATTGTATCTCGCATATTCCACTTGGTCAAAGCACCTCACCCGCGAAGCAGGCCAATCAAAATCTCCACTCACTCTCACTTGCTCAGCGTTCTTGTCACCAGCGTTCGGGGAGCTTTGGTCAACTCTTCGTTACCTAGAATATCTCATTGAGCTTCTACCAGAAAGCTTACTGGATCGCAATGTTCAGCAAGAGGCGTGTTCATCACATAACGATCTGAACCTGGAGGGCGAAGATTCTGACGAGGAGAGGCAAGATGACGATGAGGGACAAAGGACGAATCAAACCGCCCAGGTGAGCGCATAGCGTTTTTCGTCACCGTAGCGTCTACTGAAAGAATGTGACAATACCCGATAGTACACATTTCTGCGCCCTTTCTCACCTTCGGATTGGGGAAGATTGGGCATCAACGGCGTCCATGTCCGACAGCTTACGCTGTTCGTCCACAGCGCTCGTTACACCAATCTACTCCAGCAGAATGACTACGCGATGTTCATATCAGCCCTCAATGCCCGAACAACGCCAGTTTTCCCTCATCTGCGCGACCTGACAGTAGGGGCCTGGACATGGATCTACCCAATGACACGTCATGCCAGGCGTCCATGCTTGGAACGCTTCTGACCAGTCTAATAGGAACGGCTCTGTCCAGTTTCAGACACCAAAATGACAGTCATTCCTCCTGCACTTTCCCGTCTCTCGTGGTTGGTAAAAGCCCGAACTTGGCCGAGATCTCTCGAAATTCCCGAGACCGAGAGCGACGTAGCCGGTACGCTGCCAGCAGCTAATACTCGATCTTTAATCGAGATGTACAGCTCCGTTCTTGACCAAGCGGCAAACGTCACCGACCTCACAATTTCGTTCTTCTACAACACTCTTCCTGCTTCCTTGTCGTCCCCCTCTAAACTTTCCAACCTCTACATCTTCGGCTCATCCGTTCCACCAAGACCAGTTCCCCAGACGTCAAATCACCATTGGTGCAAAATACCCAGTCTCCGACATCTCGTCATCGAGGTGGAGAGAGTCGAACACACGCTAGCAGTCCTGAACAACATCGGCTATATGGAAAACCTGCGCCATGTAGATACAACAATGTCAGCTCCTATCACAGTAGCGGAGTGGGCCGCATTTATCGAGCACGTTGAGAGGCTCTCAGCGGCGCGCCCAGGAGGACTCGTATCGCTCAGATGGTCGATCGGCACTATCACACGAGGCCTTCCCCCGCTGCGACGGACCAGCGGGTGATCCCAACGGACCTCATTGATCTTGCTAGCATTGCGCTTCTAGCGCGAGCCCTTCCGAGTTTGCAGACATTATGTACGCCCATCCACGCACTCGACATCCCGTCTCCCCCGAAGGACCCCATCGATGGTGAATTAGACTCAACGTCGTCTCGCCCACCGCCAAGAGTCACTCTGCACGTCGAGTGGTGCTCACCCATTCGGGACCCTATTGGCGTGGCACATTTCTTATCTTCCACAACGTTTCCCGGTGGAAGACTGGAGTGCGTCCAACTGGCGTTGCCCTTGGATGACCACCTGCAGAGTGAGCAAATGCTCGGCGAGGAGATGTTTGGAGAGTATGTAGGATGGGCATGTTTATGGGGGGAGGTAATAGATCTCGTCGCTGGCTTCAAGCTTACTCCCGGCGCGTCCAGTAGCGTGTGAAGCTACGTAGATGTACTCTTCTCGTGCGGGTGGATCAGCTCATATACTCTACGCAATATTCACGGTTCTAATGACATCCTAACGCTTCGACTCAGGCCAGCCAGCCATGAATAAGCTAATAAGCAAGTCATCTCTCGAGTGCAAGAAAGTGGGTATGTGTATCCTGATTCCTGCCGACGTCCTGCGGACCTAGTACGACATATGCATGGTGACGGTATCTACTGAGAAGCACTACTCAAACCCTGGTGACGAGGTAGGGGCTGCCAGGGCATGCGTTCCATCCACCGCAAAGCTCGTTGATGGCGTTAGCGGTGGTGGTGGCCAGGTAGGTGGTGGTAGTGGTGGTCACAGCCCGGTCGGTGGTCGCGGTGGGAATGATGAGAGTCGCATCCCTGTACTCAACGCAAGTCTATTATCGCCAAAAACCAGGTCAGCTACTGCCCGACACGACGACAAAGCCGCAATGGTTACGTACAGGCTTCATGTAGACCTCAGTCACGGTCCTGGTCACGACGGCACGAGCCTCGATCTCGCGAGCCCTGGGGGCAGCTACGGCGGTGTACTCAGGGAACGCGGTACGGCCGCAACCTTCTCCACTGCAGTTTAGGTAGTTGGTAGCGGTGCTGAACGACTGAGTCGCGGTGCGGGTGACGCCTGGCACAGTGCTGGTCTTGGTGGTAGTAGCAACGGTGGTCTGGCAGACATGGGGCCATGGGGCGGCTGTAATGTGATGGTCAACGAGGATCACAACATGCAGCAGAAGGCAAACTCACTCTCGCTGACGGTGACGGTGACAGTGGTGTCAGCGACGGCAGCGGGGCTGGCAACGGCGCAGCCTGCGATGGCGGCGAGGACGAGAGTGACACGGGCGAGCATTGTGAATGGAGGAGATCAGGTGAAGGTGAAGGAGGTACCGTGGGGAAAGTGAGGCGACGAGGAGGACCTATTTATACGCATTGCGGGCGATTTCATAGGCTCGAAACAAGCATGCAGGGTGCGATGTCCACAACTTCGCTGAAACCCATGCGCTGATTATGAAAAGCAAACAGCATCACCCCTCGATCGGGCGTGGATGATCGGTAAGCAACGATACAAAAAGCTTCCGAGCCGCCTGGCGATGGCTCAACTCACCAGAACTCACCGGTTGGTTAATTCTTGTTGCGTAACAGGTGTGCAGTCGAACTTCTCTGACAAGCTTGAGAGCGTGAAAATGCGTAAAGACTTTGTGTTCTGGCTAAGTATACCAATGACATCGCGCGCTGAAGCCGTTGCTGAGACGGGATATAATGTATCAGCACCAGGGGCTTCTAAGAGAACACGCGTGCGCGCTGGCGAAACATGCGTACTTGCACCGGATGACGGATAAGCCTGGATGAGCTCGCTTTAAAGTATCCCGACAGGCGGCGTACCTACAAGTTCCTGAGCCTCTCAGAGCAGCTCACAACTCATCGCAGACAAGTTGCGGCGATCTGCTGGGCACGGATAATCCAAGGCGGCTGGGCGTTGCTTATAACCTTTGAAGACACAGCGGGAAGACCCATGATCGTCGTAACGTACACCTTGAAAGGTTAAGCCTGAGAGATACCCATTCCCGCGATGCGAAGCTGAGTAGTGCCACATGGATTTTCGTAGATGAGGGTATGTGATAGAGGACCTGGGCAGTGGTAGGACGCACGGTCGAATCTATTGCGGTACGGTGACTCAATGACCCCGATCACGCCGCTGATCGCATCAATGTTCCTGATCATGCGAGTGCCTTAGAGCCGGCGGCCCTGAGCAGGGTCGTTGCTCTTCTCCTCCATCCATGAGGCGACGGCATCTCTCCAGTTCAATTCCAAGTATGCAATGAGCTTCGATAAGAGGAAAACAAACTTACCCGTGCACCTTGTGCTGGTGCTCGCCACATCATCTCTGTTAAATGCAACGTACCCTCCAGTCAGCTTGCAGAGATCCGAGTCTGATGGTATCGATGCTTTCGTGCGTTTGTTGTTGTCATGGAACTTGTGCTATCACACTGCTTCTCAATGCGCCGCCGCCTCCAAGACCCCAGCTGATTCCTCGTAATCAGGTTCTAGAACAAAGCCCCACCCACCTTATTGTTCTCTCACATCCTTGTTGTGCGATCTTCCTTTCACCTTCGCCTCCATTCGGTGAACTTCCCTTGTAAGTGGAAGAACGTACAAGCGTAGTCGCTTTATTCTTCTTGCTCGCTATGTATGAGCTTCTTGGGTACAAAAACATCCATAGACAAATGTATTTGTTTCGAACCCACTGCGACTCAGCGTAATCCCCTATTTCACGAGTCAATCAGACCCTCGGTTCAATGTCCTACGCTCCAAGCAGCCACGCGTATTACGAGTACCCCACTGCCAGTCAGCAAGGTCGCCTTTACCGACAGCCGAACGCTCGAGAAGGTATTCGCCATCGCAGTTGAACGTCCCGAGAAGAGATTACCATGAGGGACACAGTGCGCTCGTCGCACGTCACGCGAAGTACGTGCATCCAAACTTCCCATGCCTCGCCCGCTGACGGAGCATGATTTCAGCAAGTCTTGCCACAAGAGTCACACGTACTTGGAGGGTTCGCCTATAGACAGCAAGGAATTCACACGTGGTGAATCAGATAACAAAAAACATCCCGGTGCTGTGTCGCATCGCCGCTCTGGAGAATCAAGTACTAGTGTACGGAGCTCATACCTCACTCGTTTCCAGTCGCGAAGCTTCTCAAGAAAACATGGCAGCATCGTAGCAGTTTCAAGCGTCCCAATGTCGCGAATGTCTATAAAGTGGTGCTGGATCCGCGGGTACAGGCGAGACACGATGCGTATAGGCATTTAGTTTCCCGGCCTCTGACTTACACAGCAAACACTAACCAGACGCTACAGGGAAAAGATAGAGCGGATGATACCACCAGTCTACATCGCTGGAAATCCCCTGGAAACACTGTACGTGCGCATTCCGTCATTCGTTTAATAGCCTTTCAGCCGATTAACCTGATTCTCTGAAGAAAGAACGATGGCATGGCACCCAGCGCCTTTGCGCGTTAGGGGACGACGCTGACGATCTGCAATACTGCTCGCGTAGAGGCTGCTCGTTGTGCTCGATACTACAATCTTCCTACCGTTTCGACTTGGCTGGACTTGCGACGAGACATCGAAGATCCGAGTACACCCTTCCAGATCAGCTTAGGTGCGTCGCTGTGAACGTGGCCTCCTCTCAGTATAGTCGAGCTAAGTCTTCGATCGTTCAGCCTAGGGAATGCCATATATTCTTCACGGTATTCTAGTCAGTGAGTATGAGCTCCGTTGGACGAGTCTAGCTCGTGGTACCGATTGCTGACTTGATTTCCCAGAGCGCGGTATCATGTTCAGGACCATGCGGAGGCACAATACAACACGATGCTGCTGAATGACGTTGTTGTCGGGAGGACGTATCGCACGAAGAATGTGGAGGACGCTCTTCCCGGTCGACCCAAGGGCTATGATTCTGTGAGTGCATCACCGTCGCTCACATCTTGAACACGGCACTCACACTCTGTAATTTGGTAGGTCACTGCGTGCTTCGACGCGACATGCGAAGACATTGCAGTGTACAGTGAAGAAGCTATTATACCGACGCATCTCGTGGTTTACAAGAAACCGCATTCCATCTTCAAGACGCAAGCTGTCCATCACGAAGAGGAGGGTGGCAAGCGTTGGGGTAGAAGACGAGGAGTGAATTGTGCTTCCAAGTGGGGAACTGGCCAGGGAGACGAAGGATTCCCGGGCGCAGTCGAAACCACGAGGTCGTTATGGGATTAAATACACAGTCAAGACGTTACATGCACAAGTACAAGGATGGACACTCCGCCGGGCTTGAGTCTCATGAGTGATCGTAACTTAAGTTAGATCCGTTTGTTCTCAGCACGACGTTTCAGCAATGCCTCCTCCGCCGTCGATGAGCCCACACTTACGCGAGCGAACTCCGCTGATTGCGTGAAGTCGACCGTTTTACGCTCTAGTCAGACATATATGCCTGAGTAAGAGCAGTATGTCAAAATCGTGCACAGTATCACAGCATCAACGACTTGCCTGAGTGGGCGGTTGCCACAGCGGCCCTGGAACGGTCTTCGGCGGTGCGCTGCCAAACGCCACATTCTCGACGTCGGACGTCGGAAGAAACGTAGTCGTCGTTCCGCTCGGTCTTGAGCTACTTTGATCAGACTGGAAGCGTATCTGCATATTCGAGAGCTCCTGGAGTCGGACTTGTTCGTCCCTCAGCATATTTCTGGCGTTCAAGGTTGCGAGCATGGAGTTCGTGTACGCTTGGGACGCGTCTTGAGCGGGAGATATGATGTAGCATTGAATGAAGCTGGACTTACTGTTTCCAACGACCATGTACGTTGCGAAGTGGACGAGGCCAGCAGGTTGGGAAAACACCTGAGGTTCCGTTTAGCGAGCAAAGCAAGCCCTTGGGACGGGCGAACGTACAAAAACCAGAGATACGACGTTCAGGACGCTGAATTATGCGATGAGCTCTGACGTTTCTCGCGCGTGGAGGGAAGCGTAAACGCAGCTCACGTAGTAAGAGTACCGTTATTGACCGTCAGGATAATCAGCCTATTGATCAACGTGTCCGACCTAGACCGTAACAGAAGTCAGAAGTCCGCGTATTCTCAAACGAGGAGGATATTCGTACCGGCGTCTCCCTGTACGTCCCTTGTGCAGGTAATATGTCAAAAGGACTGCAGTGAGTGTATCCGTGGTGACCGCGAGGGTGAAGGCGACCTTTGCATAGAACTAGAAGGATCATTAGCGACACGAGAGGACGACGAGTCGAAGGCCATGAAGTACCAGAGGCGCGTAAACGAGGTCCTTAAGGTAGTGAGACTGATATCTGCAATGCCAGAGCTATGAGCTGCGCCGAGATCGAGGTGCGTGCATTCTAAACTGACCCGATAACGGTGTACGCTTTTCGTCCGGTGGAGTGTTAGTAATGTACGCGGTCTTTCGAAGCGTCGACGTACTGATCCCTGTGCCTACAATCGATACGCATCAGCCCTGAGACGAGTGGAAAATCAGCAAGTTGAAGACGCACCAGTTGCAGCCACGACGAGGACCATCTACAAAGGAGAATCAGCTTAAAGTTCGGAGCATCGAGCAACGGCGGACTAACCATGAAAATGGTCAATTTCCAATTTTTCTTGCTCACTTGGATCGACCGGGTGTAAGAAGGCCGTCTACGTTATCGCAAGAGTACGACATACCGATGTATAAGCGATGCACATAGAAAGTGCGGACGACGAAGATGATGATCACCTAGAGGGGTACCTATCAGCGTGTATACTACAAACATGAGAGTTGGAGTTGGATCGAGCACGCACGGTCACTGGAACGCTGGCCTATGGTGTCGATAAACGTCATTATTGGAGCTGCGTGCAAGATACCTCGACTGTAGAATGAACATACAATTGCAGACCTGTATAAAGTAGATCAGTCTCAGACTCGACTCCGCTCCGACGAAAGTACTAGGACGCACCAAACGACCAGCAACAGCGCAGGAGGGTGGAAGTAGTTGATGACGAAGTAGTGATAACAACCGTGGATATTGAAGATACTGTGTAACGTTTCCAACACGCTGATCATACGATGTGTCAGCGTCCATCTAGCACCAATTCGAGGTCCAGCAAAGAGCAACGCACAGAAGCACGCCAACCTATAGAAGGACGTATCACTTGGTTAGCTTGTTTTCAATCTGTTCGACACACGCGCACGACCCACCATAAGCTTTAATCCAACCTTGTCCGCGGGATAAGAAGTGTAATACATGAAGGTTTGCAAGCATGTCACTCCGAACAGCCTGTTCACCAGTCCGCGTCAGTTCAGAAAGTAAGCGCGAGCCAAACATCATGGCATCACATACGCAGTGGAGATGAACGTCCCCAATAGGTATGCGCCGAACGTGTGATCCAAGCCAGGTATATGTATCGGAAGGGCGGTCGGGCTCGGCAACGGCTCAGACACCATAGTCGTGGCGTTCATGTCGTGAAAGGCGATAGCGAAGGTAATAGAGGTGTCTTGAGGTTTGCGGGCAGTCGCAGCTCAACTGGACTTTGAAATCGACGTGGAGAAGTAATGAGAAACCGAATGAACGTGAAATCCACATCTTATACCCACTTGGTCGACTCCGAGTTCGAGAAGCTCATGTCTGCGGTGCTAGAAAGCAGTGGACGCTAGCCTGGACGCCCATCTTCCTCCAGAGCGAGGAAGAAGGGTATCGCGGTGTAGCCAAAACTGAATGTCGGCCATTTGCGCTACTCCAAAGCCTCCTCAGCTGAGCGTATGTCATCCACATCGTCCACCGTTCTTGTTCTCCAATGAATACGAATTCGATATAGACCCACCTGCTGGAGAGCATCAACAAGGCTATGGGGCTTCTTACCCTCCAGATCTCGAGTCGGCTGACAATTCTCATTAAGACTAGCACGACAAATAGTTGTACTGAATTCTCTGGACTGAGATGGATATTATCATCATCAGTATAGCGCGGCTGTCCCTGTGAACCAGTATCTGGAAGCTGAGTTACTGTCGGAACATGAGCCGAAAACCGCAAAGTCGTCAGTCCGGCTGACACAATCGCAAGAGCGAGCGTTTAGAGGGTTCGAGTGTCGATGCATAAAGAGCATCGCAGAAGATATGATAGATCGAAGCACGAAGAATAGATGGACAGGACATGGAAGAAAGATGTAAGCAGCTCGAACACCTCCGCATGACCGTTTCGGAGCTCGTATCGGACCGGCAGTTGACGATGGTCTTGTTTTCGCACCTCCATCTTCGCCGTTCTTCTTTCTGAAATTGACCATCACCATCCCGCTGGCTTCCACGATCAAGACTACAAGAGATAGACAATCTATCATGATCAGATATTCAGAGGGCATATTACCCCTAGTATCATAAGCTATATAAATCGTGCAAGTCTAGCAAACCCCACAAATCCTACTGCAAACTAGTAATCGACGAGAGGACCTTCATCCAGCGTTGGACCAGGCTAATTCCCACTCCTCAACCCAGCAGGATAATCAGGATGCGACTCGAACCGCACGCGCCACTCCTTGCTAGACAGCGCAGGCTGCTTCTGAAGCGGCGCCACGAAACCCAATGCCGAGCCACGTCGATCTCCAAGAGGAAAGCTCGAGTGAGACTCGGGGTGCTGAGAGTACGCGGCATGGTGATGAGAGTGCGCAGCATGGTGCTCAGGGCTCACAGCATGCTGACGGTGCCTTTCGACTCTCGCACGCTCGATCTCTGCGGCTTTGACTTGCTCGACGTGGCTATGAAACTGGGTGATCTCAGCACGATACTGTTCTTCCGATCGCGGGTCGACTTGAGGTGCAGAGTAGTGCTACTGCTGGCTGAGCGAGCTGAAGGATTCAGGTACGTAGCTTGCATCGAGGTTGTCGTGTCCTATCTGAGGCACAACCGGCGGTGGGAGCCCATGCTGTTTCAGTCTCTTCTCTCTCAGACGCACCACCGGGCGCCCAGAAGCATGAGCATGTCCACTCGTCGCCATAGATTGTCCGTATTGAGCAGCATCACTGGGGTGGTGCTGCGAAGGCTGAGACTGAGTGAAATGGGGTGCATGATCATGGTACGGCTGTGCGAAGTGGTTCTGCTGGAATTGCGCAGTGCCGACGTTGTGATCTTCGCCGTAGGGGTATGTATCTTCTGTAAGCTGCTTGGGATACAGACGGTCGGAGTCTTCGCTGAGCATTGAAGACGCTGTGATGACGGGAGGTTCGTGGTGGATCGAGGATGTTGGTTCTACATGACCAGTGGGGTATGAGAAGCAGTTTTGCTGAGAAGGGTGAACACATTAGCAAGCTAAGCTAGAAATGTGTCTCGCCACAAGGAGAGACGAACTGGGGAGATGATAGGCTTACATCACGAAGCGAAGGCGCGTAGCCTACTCGAAGTGGCTGGCCGGGCGTGTAGGTTATCATAGGTCATCGACATCTTGCGTAGTAAAATCGGGAGTGCGTCGACGAGGAGGGCTAGAAGGGTCATTGAGAATCGAATGGAGTTCTGTAATTAACCTTCCCAGGGTTATATACGCCAGAACCATCATCTCTGGCCTGACGCGTTGGCTTTCAATGGTATGCGCACGAACAATAGGGTAGATGGCCCAAAACGGTTATGCGTTTCTCCTTCCATTGTGTGGCTTTCAGGGACATCGTCCTGGTGAGCTGTGGCCAGCGCTAAAGCGGACAAAGAGATTACTTTAGATGGGGCTCGAGGAAATTCAAGCGGTGGCACCAGAACAATGGCATACCCCGGGACCTACGAAGATAAGCTGGGGAGGGAGAAGGCCAAACTGGGGAGGTTCTCTCGGGTTCGTTGATCGATCGCGAAAGGGCCCATTAATAGCTAAGTTGTGTCTAACAACATGTGCACAATCGCTGCAGAAGCTTCAGCGACCACTGGGTCAAAAGGGACGACACCGCCGAACCATAATAACTGGAAAGCACGTTGACTGGGCTTAGAAAGAAAAAACCAAAAAGTTTTGCACCATAGAGCTCGAGCTCGAGACTAGCTCATGCTAAGTACTCGACTCAGAGCCTGATAAACTCTCCACTGCTTTCGGATAGTGGCTTTTATGTATAAGCTGTAGGCGCAGCTGCGTCCAGAAGTAGTTTCCCAACACAAGTACTCGCCTGACTCTGCAGTCTCTGAAAGCTGTTGACGTCGACCCGGTAGAGTATATCTAGAGCCCAGAGTCTGCTCCTGAAGGCCTGAAGCTTGGATCACCCGAGACTGGCTCACCTTACACCGTGTACATTAGGATCCAGTCGGTCAACATCGCAGTCGGAATTGCTGTTTGAGTTTCAGCTCACTGCATACTTATTTGGAGGACACCGTCGCGGGAGCAAACCATTGGCATAAGGCTATGTGAAGGCGGTGAGCGCTGCCGGCTTGGTGCCACCACGAGGCTCGCGATTTCTCGTCGGCCTCTCTATGTGCTTCCAAGTCAATGCGACAGTACACAGAGCTGCTGTCGGCTCACATCCTTAGTTCAGGATCGGATTACCTCCAGAACGACCCTCCATTCTAAGGGTAGCCACAAATCCGCACCACGGCGCTGACGTAATGCTGCTTACTTCTCTCCCCAAGAGCTGTTTTGAATTTCGATAATGTCTTCGGCTCGGGTGTTTCTCTTGTCCTTAAGTACCCCAGCATCGTACTAGACTCCATCTTAAACCGCAACCATCATGTCCTATCCACCTCCCCCAAACAACTATCAGGTAAGTCCACCTCTGGCGAAGTGCTGCGGCGATAAGCTGATCTTCCTTGATCCGTTAGAACGCAGACTATGGCGGGTATCCCGCACCTGCCCCAGGAGCAGGGGCAGGAGGATTCGTGAGTGTGAAGACCGGAATCTTGAAGGTTGTTGTTGCTGATCAAAAGCTCAGCAACCTATGCCAGGGATGAACGCACCACAGCCGGGCGGATACCCTAGCGTATGTCAACGTTCTTTTCACATGAGCGAGATGCGAAACGCTAAGCCTTTTGACGTTTCATAGCCAAACTATCCTCCACCACCAGGAGCACCAGGAGGGCCTCCATCTAACTCGCCGGTGAGTCTGACTTCATTGGGCGTAATGCGTGAAGAAGAACTGATATATGACGCATGTAGGGTTATGCACCGACTCCAAGCTACGGCGCACCTCCAGGGCCTCCTCCGTCAGGGTATGGTGCTCCCACAGGGCCTTCTCCATCGGGGTATTACGCTCCTCCACCCGTAAGTGCTACGTTGGGAAGCGTTACACGCTTGAAACGCTAACGATCCGTCGTATAGGGCGCTCCCCAAGCACCGTACATGCCTCCGCCAGGATCTGTTAGTCTTCTTCTTCTAATCCCCAAGTCCATACGTCTAATGTCGTCGTTTCTTAGGCACCCTCAGGCTATGCACCACCTACAGGCCCTGTACGCCCACTACCACACCTCTAACTTCCTACGATTCCTCACACATACCCCGTAGCCTCCTGGTGGACAATACCAGCCTCCTCCAGGACAGTACCAGCCTCCACCCGGACAGTACCAGCCTCCACCCGGACAGTACCAACCTCCACCCGGACAGTACCAGCCGCCTCCTGGACAGTACATGCCTCCCGGCGGTTCGCTAATGCCTCAGCAGCACATGCCGCCCCAGCACGGAATGCCTCCTCAACAGGGCGGAATGCCACCTCAGCAAGGCGGCGTGCAATACTTCCTCGGCGTACCCATCGCAGGTCAACCAATGAACTACGACCCCAAGGCGAACATTGAGAAGATCAGGAAAGCGACCAAGGGGTTCGGGACGGATGAGACTGCACGTACGTTCTTTATCCTATCTTGTTTCCCATCGTTTCGAGTCGCCCCGCCTCTACCGTCTGTAACTTGTGTGTTGATTCTGCTTCGATAGTGATCAACGTCATCTCCCCGCTCGACGCTATGCAAGTCGACGAATTGCGCAAGAAGTTCCAGGCAGAGACGGGCAAGGGGCTTATTCAGGTGTTGGAGAAGGAGACGGGGTCGTATTTCTGGTACGTTTCTGATGCCTCGTTCTCCTTCAGGCTCAAGAGCTAACGGTCATGTAGTATGGGCCTGACAGGCATTATCCACGGCCCTCTTGGATGGGACGCGGATCTCGCGAGGGAGGCGGTCTTTGGCGCTGGGTAAGCTCGCGTCTTCGTCTTCCAAGTTACCTCTCTAGGATGCTTATTCTTCTACACATGATAGGACAAAGGAGACGCTCTTGAATGAAATCCTCCTGGGACGCACGAATGAAGAGATGGAGCTGCTGAAGAGGGAGTATCAGAAAAGATTCAATCGATCGTTGGAGAGAGATGTGAAGGGGGACTTGAGTATGAAGACGGAGCGATGTACGTTTCTTCCCTCCTTGTTTCTCGTCCCGTCCCCTTCTGTTGTTTGTTGTCAATTCTCACGCTGACTCAACCCTTACCACCCAACAGTATTCACCATGGTTCTCGCGGCTCAACGAACGCACGATAGCGCACCGGTTGACCAGAACCTCGTCATGGCGGACGTGGAGACGTTGTATAAGGCTGGGCCAGGAAAAATCGGGACGGACGAAGTGTGTTTCTTCCTCCATTTAAAGCTTTCCCGCTCTCCTTCCATTGCCTGTTCTCTACCCTTTGCCTGTTCTCTATCCTTTGCCTGTTCCCTACCCTTTGCCTGTTCTCTACCCTTTGCCTGCTCTCCTTCCCTTCCTTTGCAATCTCCCATCCTTCCGTCGACTGCTCTCTTTTCTTCGACCCCAAGACTGACGTCTCTCCCTCCTGTTCCTCTAGATTGAGATCTGCAAGATCCTCACGAACCGCTCGACGCCCCATATGCACGCTATAATATCGGTGTATCACCAGAAGTATAAACAAACGTTGACGAAGATGATCAAGAAGGAGTTGTATGTCCCTTTTCTTTCCGTCTCTCTACTCCACCACCAACTTCGTGCACTCTCGTCCCGTCTTTTCGCACTTCCATTCATGAGACTAGGAGCCTGACACCCTTCCTTACAGCTCGGGACACATGAAAGAAGCTCTGCTCTATATCGTCGAAGGCGCGAAGAAGAACGACGGAGGTGCTCACAGGGATGCCAAGTACCTCGAGAAGGCGATGGCGGGGATGGGGACGAAGGATGAGCAGTTAGTGTATAGGTGTGTTTCGTTCCCTTTTCCTCCCAGTTTCGTCTTTGGCGATGTCTCCTCGTCGGCGACGTCTACTCCCGTGGACGAGAGTTTCTTTCCCTTCCATATCTGTTGTTCTCTGTTACTGACTCCGGCCTTTTCTCAGACTCGTCCGCGCACACTGGAACCGCGCTCGTTTTGAAGGCGTCAAGGCGGCGTATCAGACGAAGTACAAGAAGAGTCTCGCCAGTCGAGTGAAGGGGGAGACGAGTGGGGATTACAGGAAGTTGATGTTGGCTATTATCGGCTGAGGTGGACATCCGTCTTTTGTCCAAGACGTATGTTCTTTGCTTGAGGCGACTGACCGTCATGTAAGACGCGTATGGGGAGCAGCAGTCGGACTTGTTATTTTATTCTGTATCTAACCTCCAGTGCTGCTTTTACTGTATGCTATTGTCTACTCACAACGTTATTTGACTGTAATCTTGCCTTTGTCTACTTACTTCGTGCTTGTACTGTAGTTGGCGTATACGTTACGTGTATTCCAGGTTTCGTCTTCACGACGGGTGTGCGAATGAACGTAGCTTATTTACATCGCAGAGCATGGAATCCGTATGACCATGCAAGAACCATGTAGACGCAAGAAGTATACATACGAGAAATAAGCAAGGGGGCAATACATGAACCGATTATAGTAAGATAAAACGTGAGGGATATCGTAGCAGTAGCACCGTGTGTATAAAGATGCAAGCAAGCGAGCCTCCTGGCGAGTCGAGAAAGTCGTAACGCGTCGTCGTCGTCGTAGTCATCGTCATCGTCATTAATCATGACGAACACTTTAACACGCACACCCACCCGCCCCTCCCGCAGAGTCCCTCTCATCATCCCCCAAATCCACCCCACCCCCCGGCATACCCACCGGCGCCGTCGCATTCCCATTCGCCCCCCTCGCTGCTTTACTACTCGTATCCCACAACTCTGGCGTGTCGATGATCTTCTCGACGACTTCTTTGAACACCGACTCGACGCCTAGTGCGGTCTTGGCGGAGGTTTCGAGGAAGAGGGAGTTCATGCGCGTGGCGAAGGCCTGGGCTTCGGTGGTGGGGACTTGTCGGGAGAATTCCTAGTGGGAGAGAGGGTGAGTGATTGTCATTGGGTAGTGGGGTGGGTGTGGATGGACGTACCTTGTCGACTTTGTTGCCGACGACGATACGCACGACGGAAGGGGAGACGTACGTCTCCAGCTCGGAGTACCAGCGCGGAAGGGCGTCGAAGGAGTCGCGGCTAGAGACGTCGTATACTGTTCGTGGAGTAAACAGAAGGCATGTCAGTTCGACAGTTGCAAGGAAACTCGGCATGGATGGTGGGGGACACGAGAGGGATGAAATCGATATGGTTGTATAAGAACGACGTAGAAATACCAGGGCCGCTCAGTCCGGGAGGAAGAAGGAGATGTGTGTGTGTGTGTGTGTGTGTGTGTGTGTGTGTGTGTGTGGAGCGAACCTAATATCACGCCCTGCGCACCGCGGTAGTAGGAAGATGTGATAGTACGGAAACGTTCTTGTCCCGCTGTGTCCTGAGAGGGATAAATGAGCCACACGGCCTCATACAGGAAGACAAAACACGCACCCAAATACTCAATTTCACCTTCTTGCCCTTCACCTCCATCTTATGTACCTACACCAACCCACCAATCAGCTTCTCGTCGCCGTGTGAAAGATAGAAAACAGACATACCCGAAAGTCGACTCCAATCGTCGCACTGCTCTCGTCTTCTGGGAGCCACTGTTCGTCCGAGAAGCGCAGCAACAAGCTACTCTTCCCCACAGACGAGTTGCCGATAAGCAGTAATTTGCAGTTGATGGGTGGTGCAGCCGCTCCTTCTGCTGAGGAGGTAGAGGATTTCTTCGAGTTGGCGGGCGGCATGGTATACTTGTAATCTCCTGATAATCTGGTATGTGTTCTGAAAGTCAATATGATGAGAGGAGGAGGGGGTGGAGGAGGGAACGAGGCTGGTTGATGGTGGGCAGCTGCAAAGTGACGACGATGGGCGTTTAGTGGGTATTGATGGATGACATAAGATTGCCCCTCTCATCCCCAACGGCGACCTTGCGCCAACCTCTCCTTTGGACTCTGAATAAAGATGCTCATTGTTGAACTAGCCCGTCGTCGCCGACTCTGGTATCTGAAAGCAGTGCTCTCTCACCTGCCACTCGAACTCAAATCCCGAGTGGGAAAACACTGCAAAGCTCTCGTCCTCTAAAAACGACCGATGATCCGGTAGAACTTGATGCAGAATGACTAGCTAGCGCTGTGCTCGCCCCAGAAGACGCTGAACATGTGTTCCACTCAGTCGTATCAGAAAGCTAACGCCGTGAACTTCCTCTGGAATTCCATCTGCCTATCCAGTGTTCCCACGAGTTGAATCGACTTTGCTGACCAGAATTCAAAGACGAATCGTGACAGCACTCAAGTCTCAAGTTGCTCACCTGCCACGATGGCGATGCAGCAGTTCGACTGCGCCCATGCTCAAATGCGTGAACCTGCGTTTGTGTACCATAAGCAGGACACTGGTGCTTACATCGACTTCACAGACGCTGGCGGCGACATAAAGTCGCATAATATCGAAGTCATCGGCAGCGGGAACGTAGTCAACATACAAACCCGGTCGTGCCCTTTCTGTCATGGCTTTTAAGATTGGAGCATTGAAGAGAGTTCTTTTGCATCTTATAGAACTCACTAAGCGTTCCCGACCTGCCCCGGCTCCACGCTGTCCTCCGGCCTCCCAGAACTTCGTTGGACGTATTGAAGAATTGAACCAGATGTTCGCATTTTTCTATGGTTCTGAAGGACATGTGGACCAGCTACGGATCTTCCTGCTGATCGGGATGTGAGGATGTGGAAAGACGCAGTTGGCTAGGAAATCCATGGAGCGCGTTCATCGCAGGTATGCAGAGTCTCTGGGCTTCGTTGATGCTCTCCCTGCTTAGTCGCGAGTTCGTTCCCTATTGAAGGTTCCAAGGCCGACAATCTCACATTTTCAACATCGACGTCACGTCCCAGACAACCCTCGAATCTAGCCTCTCTACGATCGCCAAAGCCAAAGCCGTGGAACCACCCTCTGCTGAGGCCGCCCTTGCATGGATGTCGAACCTCGACACCGAATTCTTCATGTATATGGACAACGCAGACGACCCTGATCTCAATCTGCACACGTACTTTCCCAACTTTAGCCATGCGAGGGTCCTGATCACCACAAGATTGAGAAACGCAAGACAACAGTATGGTTACGGGCCCAGTGGGGTGGAGTTGGCGATTGAGCTGGGGTCGTTGAGTGAGGATGAGGCTGTAGATTTGTTGTCAAAAGCTGCGATGACCAAGAAGAGTGTCGACCTATTGCCTGAAGACGAAAGAGTGGCCATTATCACACTGGCGCAGGTGAGGAATGACGCAACGTACAAGCACTGCTAAACTCATCTCGATTGACGTTTGTCTTGGATGTTAGGGATTGCAATATCACGCCCTAGCCATCGCCCAAGCAGGAGCCTATCTTCATGTGTCAATACGCATTCGCCTCGTACCTATCCAAATTTCTTCGTCTTCGTACCCGCCTGCTGGATGGAAAGGCCGATGGAGTGGACGCGAAAGCGCTCAATAACTATCCTTCGAACGTTTACACTTAGGCTACCTGGAGACTCAGCTACGACGAGTTTTCCCCATCTACCGCCATGTTCCTCCGCCTCTGCGCACATCTACACCACACGGGTATAACCGAAGACATTTCGAGAGCGCTTTCCAGGGCCTGTCGCTCAGGAATCTCGACGAGCCGCCGATCCCTGGACCGTACAGGGATGTTGATTTGGATGTACTGGTTAGCGTGCATGTGTTCTTTTCGTCTTTCAGGACGCCCGCGTCCTGGGACAAAGGCAAGTTCGGATCAACAATTCAACAGGCCTGTTCATCCATCGCCGATATCACCTCCACCTCAGCCCTGCAGAACTTCTCCAGCACTTCTACCTGGCAGGACATCTCCTCCGTCCAGATCCCCAGATCCGCCTCCACTCCCACCCCACAGGTCCTCGCATTTACGAGTCAATCCACCACCAATCCCACCTCGCAGATCTCATCTTCCTTCGCGGTAGCCTTGTAAACGTTAAGAACCAGACCTTCGATCCAGGTAGACAGCAATGGATTAAGCTGAGGTGCCACATCAAAGCCGAATGTTCTCTGTTTCACGACCGCTACGCGCAACGAGGCCCCAACCACATTGCGCAAAAGAGTCTGTAAATCGGTAAAATTTAGATCCTCAATCGATAGTAATACATTTTCCGAGTCATAGCTCTGCCATACGATACATCTTGATTTTCTTCGTACTATCAAGCCACTTCAAGCTCGTTCCATCCACCAACAGTCTTTAAATCGGCATGCTAAGGTTGACATGGACGGCCTTGACGTTCGTGTAGCTGCGACCACGTTCGTTCGTTAGCTTGATGAAGCGCCAGATAAAAGGAAAGAGGGAGAACGTACTTGGCGAGAGCGTATTGCCCAAGCTCACGACCAATACCACCTAAAGATCGCCGAAACATCAGAAGAGTACTCGAAGGGATGATGAGGAAGGAAGAATAACGAACTCTGCTTGAATCCACCGAACGGCACAGACGGGTCGAGGTTGTTGATGCAGTTGATCTACACCCACGTCGTCAGAACCCGCACTTCACTCAATCAACTCGAAACTCACCCAAACAGTCCCCGCCTTCAACGCATGCCCCGTCTCAATCGCCGTATTCAAATCCTTTGTAAAAATCGCCGCCGCAAGCCCATACACCGTATCGTTCGCCTGCCTCACCATATCCGCCACGTCCTTGAACTTGATCACCACACCCACGGGACCAAAGATCTCCTCTTTGACGATCCGCATGTCGGGGTGGGTGTCGGTGAAGATGGTGGGCTTGATGAAGTAGCCTTCGGAGCCGTGGCGCTCGCCGCCGGTGTGGACTGTTGCGCCTTCTTCTTTGCCGGAGGAGATGTAATCCATGATTCGCTGGGGTTTGGGGAGTTAAAGACGGGTTGAGAAGGAAAGGGGGAGAGGGAGGGAGGGAGAGGGAGGGAGGGAGGGTTAGATGCGGGTCGAGAAGAAAAGGAGGAGAGGGAGGGAGGGTGAGAAGAGAAGGAGGAGAGGAAGGGACGGGAATGGAGGAGGGGAGGAGGGGAACGTACGTCGTATTGCATCTCGGAGACTTGCGGGCCCTGCTCAGTTTCAGGGCCAAAGGGGTCGCCTATCTGGATAGACTGTGCCTTCTTGGCGAAGGCGGTGAGAAACTTGTCGTAGATACCCTCTTGGACGAAGATACGCGATCCGGCGCAGCATGCCTGGCCGTGGTTCCAGCTAAAGTCGACGTGTCAGACTCGAAGAAAGAAAGGTGCAACGCAAAAGGGACTCAAGGGGGGGACGTACTAGATCCCGTGGCTCGCCCAACCGACAGCCGTGTCGATGTCAGCATCGTCGAAGATGATATTCGGGCTCTTCCCTCCAAGCTCCAGCGTCACCTTCTTCAAATTACTCTTCGCCGCCCCCTCCATAATCTTCCTCCCCACAAGTGTACTCCCCGTAAACGCCACCTTATCGATCTTCATATGCGTCGAGATCGCGTTCCCGACAGTCTGTCCGTACCCCGTAACGACGTTGATCACACCGGGGGGGAATCCGACCTTTTTGATGAGATCGCAGCAGCGGAGGGCGGAGAGGGGAGTGAGCTCGGAGGGCTTCATGACGATGACGTTGCCTGTTGCGAGAGCCGGACCGATCTTCCAGGACCACATGAGGAGGGGGAAGTTCCAGGGGATGATTTGGCCGACGACACCGATGGGTTCGTGCCGGGTGTAGGCGAATTTGCCTTCGTGGGTTTCGATCTGCTGGCCCATGTCTATTATATGCGTGTTGGTTAGGTGGTGATTCTAGGGGGAGGGGAGGGGGACGTACTCTTGTCGGCCCAGCCAGCATAGTACTTGATGCAACCGATAGCAGCGGCGACATCGATAGACTTCGCGTCCTTGAACGTCTTGCCTGAGAGGAGGGGAGAAACGCAACATTCAGTCGGTAGTCGGGTATACGAAGAAACCGCGGCCGTGGCCGATGACGTAACCAAATCGGCCCATGGGGTACATAGCGCTTTTGACAGCGGCAGATAAGATGAGCAAGAGGAAGGAAGGGTTACCGACCGTTGTCGAGCACCTCGAGCGCAGCGAGCTCGTCCTGAATCTCCTCCATAGCAAACGCCAGCTTCCACATCAGCTCTCCTCGTGCGAGACCAGGAGTCTTCAAGCCCCAGGTGGTGTCGAAGGCCTTTTGCGCGGCCTCAACGGCGAGGTCGACATCTTTGGCAGTTCCTTCGGATATTTTGGCGTATGCTTGACCGTTGGCTAAAATTTAGAACGTCGTTAAATTATGTCTGTGAGAGAAGAAAGGCAGACAGACTAGGGTTGATCAAGCTATGGTTGGGTTTGCAGTCAGTACCGAGAACGCAACGACACAAAGACGAAAGCAAACGTACTCGATAGTCGTGTTATCCGACCCATCTCTCCACTCGTTGTTGATGAAGACACCGGTGTTGACGGTGACTTTGCCCTTGTAGGCGGGCGTGTCGAACTCTTTGACGAACTGAGAGGGCATTGTACTGTGATGATGAGGGGTTGAGGTAAGGAATAGCTCGCCCGGCTCTTGGGACTCGACGCTTTATATCCGCCTGGTCAACTGACAGTGATTGCTTGGGAGAAATGTCGGGCCGTTGGTGATTTGAAATCCGAACGCTGTCGTGGCGCGGGCCTGATCACTGTGTGGCTTTCACTAACAAAACTTGCATTGGACGCAGGTCTTCGAAATAACGGAAGCGTCTACCTCATGCGGGTACGTACGCAGGACCCAGCGTTCATCAACCGCCCCGAGCGAGGTACTACCCCACACGACTGGATGACCTTAGCTGTGTACACCAATGTCCTGGACTGCAGATGCGATCATCGAGCTCAACTCAATACGTCAGTCACCCCGAGCCAACTCCTGGGACTCTTGATTCTCGTAGTCATAGGAAGAGAAATGAATATCCTAGCGCTAGCGGTCCTGGGTATGGCGAACGCGTCACAGGCGTATGGGAATTTCTTCAGGTCGAGGCCTGGGGGAAGGTGGAATATGGGGAGGGGGTGGGATAGGAATTACCGTTTTGGATGCGAAGTTTATGGTGTTGGATGGGTTGGCGGTGTGGGGGCTGGTTTCGAGGTCTTGAACGCGACTTGGAACTGGTGTGTGCGGGTGATTCAAGTTGCCTAGAGAAAGCGTGTAGAGCATAATGGTGGATGTACACACACAGAGATTACAGATAATTGTAGTGTAGAGCAGAGATGGTTATGACGACGAGGCTGGTTCGTAGCACCGGATCTGGAAACGAGAACGAGGGCCAGCATCTTACACCTATCTTCAACTGCTCTCTTTATCTCCTGGTTCCGGGCTCTTAGAACTTGTCGTGCGGCATTCGTCGTGGGTACTAAGCTCGGAGAAAAGACTCCTCTGTGTACCGAGATCCACGTCCAGGTTCACATTGAAAGGGCTAAGATCGTCATCCTCCAGTCTAGAAAGCGAGCAGGACGTTCACTGAAAAGTTGTTACCATCGACATCGACGTCCAAGTCCAAGGTGGCGTTCGCACGTCTCCTAAGTACGGCCCTGCACTCCCGCATCACCTCCCAACAGACGCCCACCGATGCTCCCTCTCCCCACCTCCTCCTCCTCCATGTCCCGCCGCAGCCACAAACCATGGTCAATAACAGATCTAACCGTCGACGTGCCTTCCAAGCCACCGCCCTCTTCCCGCCCCTCCACCACCCCCCATAACCCAAATGCACCCCGCAACTCGAATACACACCGGGCCACCAACACCAACGCACCCCGCACATCCCGCTCCGCCCTCCCCCCAGAAGCGCACTTCTCCGCTACCTCCCCCCCGCGCTGGAAAAGCCCCGAATTCTATCTCTACTACCTCCTCGCCCTCTTCATCCTCCCCCTCATGATCATCCTCCCCATCCGCGTCTCCCTAGCCACCCACCCCTCCTTCATGTCCTACGCCCCGCGGCTTTCGTGGGGGTGGATCCACCGCCTCCTGGGATGGGTACCAGGGGCGGTGGGGGAACGGATATCAAGTGGCCAGACCTTCATCCCGCTCTATGTAGATAATAGCGATGCGCAATACCGCGGCTTCCGGAACAACCTTTGGGTTTTGACTATATTCGTTGGATCGTGGATATCACTCAAGCATGGAATTATCTACGCTACCTCTCAAACACGAGGAACCGTCGACCCGATTCAACGGAACCTCATCCTAGCAATCATATCGCTATTCGTCCTTCATGGGTCTAGCGCTATCAAAGTCATTCTTCTGTGCGCAGCGAGTTGTGGACTTGCGCTGGTGAAGTGGGAAAGGTGGTGGATGAGGCCAATGGTGGTGTGGACGTTCAACGCGCTCGTCTTATGGACCAACGACCGGTGGGATGGGTACAAATATGGAGATCTCGGAGGCGAAGCGTGGGCGTTCTTGGTGAGCTCGCGGTCTACTTTGCTCTGCTCGCAAGTCGAGCTCGCTGACGGACAGAGGTGTGGTGTAGGACGAATGGAGAGGCGCATACCCTCGGTGGGACGTGTCGTTCAATATCACGACGCTGAGGCTTATTGCGTTCGGGATGGATTATCATTGGGCCTTGGCCTCCTCTTCGCCTACTACCTCACCTTCCTCTCAAGATCCCGCCCCGCCGTCCGGACGACCACACACGAAGAAACCCTCCCTCCCCCTACAGTCGTACACACTCCCCACAGCCCTCGCCTACGCGCTCTACACGCCCCTCTATATCGCGGGTCCGATTATGGGGTTTGATGATTGGGTTGTGCAGGTCGCTTTGCCTGGGTCTGGGTCTGGTCGACGAGAGGAGGCTAGCTATCTGCTTGCGACACGAATCCTAAGCGAAGACTCCACCTCAGAACAGGATCGACCCTCCTCCTCAATACCGAACCAGAAGGCAAAGCGACAGCCCCTCCTCTCCTACACACTCCGCTTCCTCACCACCCTCCTCGTTATGGAGCTCGTGTTACACTTTATGCATGTGGTGGCCATTAAGGATGCGAGGGCGTGGGGCGGGGGAGGGGTTGATGTGAGAGGTACGTTGAGGTTTCTTTACTTAAGTCTCTTTCGTTCGTCTGCTCTTGGTTTGCCCCATTCAATTCCCTTTTCTCTCCCTGAGTTCTCCCTTCTCTCTCTTAGTTCTCCCTTTTCTCCCTTGGTTCCACCTTCTCTCTCTTGGTTCCACCTTTTCTCTCTTGGTTTATGTCGGTCCTAGGCTCGTTCTCTGTTCGTTCAGTTTGGGGCGCGGCCGTTCGACTTATTGGTCGCGCGCGGGATGGGAAGCTTTGGGGGGGACAGGTAGATTTCTGGGAGGGCGGGGAGCGTTACCTTCTCGTTGAACACGTTTTCCTCTCGGGGTCAGCTGAGGTTTTCGTAGAGTATCTCCTCTTCGTTGGTTATCTTCTCTCCGTTTCGTGTCTGGAGCCGGCACCGATTTCCTTCCTTCTCTCTGGGACTTTGCTCGTGGGCTAGGATTTGCTCGGCTCGCTGTGGTGTTGATTTCGTTGCCACTCGCCTCGCGTTCAGGCTCGTTTTCTCCGTGTTTGCTGGGCTGTGTGTCGGTTTTCTCGGTTTATTCATTCTTCCTTGCATCGCGTTGTGGTTAACCTTTTCATTCCACGTCTTCTACTCCCTTTTTCCTCCTTCCTCTCTCTTCCAATTCTTCACCTCTCTCCTTCCTCTCTCTTCCAATTCTTCACCTCTCTCCTTCCTCTCTCTTCCAATTCTTCACCTCTCTCCCAACCTTCCTTTCTTTTCCAACTCTTCCTCTCCTCCCACCCAAACCGTAAACTTACACCCCCTCCCTTTTCTCACAGGCAACAAGAAAGAATACAAAACCGCGCTTATCGGAGGGTATACCGTTGCGGAGCTGGGGATGGTGGCGTTCTGGAATCTGATCGTCGTTTGGCTCAAGGTGGGTTGGCTTTGCTTTTGGCTGTAGGTTTGCAGATTGTTTGGGAGATGCCTTTTCCATTTTCCACTTTTCACTTTTCACTTTCCATGGGTGTGGTTGCGAGATGCGTTTTTGGGGTGATTGATCGTGGGCGAGACTACTTTGCCATTGCTACTTTCATTTTCCTGCCGCTGGTCGCGCGCGTCGGCTTCTCGTTCATCCGTTGGAGCTAGCCTCGGTTGTCTGCCTTGTTGCTTTCCTCTCCTTGTTCGAGCTAACCACTTTTTCTTTTCTCGTACAGCTTCTGCTTCCATGGCGCTTCTTCCGGCTCTGGGCGCTCCTCGACGGCGTCGATCCGCCGGAGAACATGGTGAGATGTATGGCGAATAATTATTCGACGATGGGGTTCTGGAGGAGTTGGCATAGGAGTTATAATATTTGGATATTGAGGTACGTTGCTAATTCGTGGTCACTCCGACGTTGCTCGAGTTTCGACCCCTTCCTCTCTCCTCTTACCCTCTCAACAATGACTGACGCCCCTCATCACCAGGTACATATACATCCCCCTCTCCGGTTCTCGACACGCCTTCCTCAACGGTCTCGTCGTCTTCACCTTTGTCGCCCTCTGGCACGATCTCACGTTTAAGCTGCTGATGTGGGGGTGGATGGCCGCGCTTATTGTGGGGCCGGAAATGTTGGTTAGGGGGTGGGTGTATGGTAAGAGCGAGCGAGTAAGTCTTTTCTCGAGTTTCTATCAGTTCTATACTGCTTAGAGACGCTTTCCTCGGTCGGGGTGACAGCGTCTTTCGACACTAAATCCTCTTTCGATACTGAATCCTCTTTCAATACTGAATCCTCTTTCGACACTAAACCAGTTTTCGACACTGAATTTTATGTCGAAACGTCATCCTCTTTCGAATTACTATCCTCTATCCTTGCTGGCCCTCCTATCCGAGCATAATGCTGATGGTTCCTCTTTACAGGCCGCACGCCTCCGCTCCAAATCGTACTTCAGGCACCTATGTGCGCTCGCGGGGGCTCTGAATATCTTGCTGTTGATGCTTGCGAATCTGGTAGGTTTTGTGTTGGGCGTTGATGGGGTTGTGGTGTTGTGGGGACATGTGTGGGGTGGGGGTGGGGGGTGGGAAGGTGAGTCTGACTTTATTTTTCGCTGCCCTTGTCAAAGTTCTTCCTCGTGGCGTTTATCTCTTTCGGCTTTCTCCACTGTTCTCATTCCCGGAGCTCGATCGCTAATTATCGCTCTCTAGGTCTCAAATTTCTTGCCACCACGATTGGAGTGCTGTTCGTCGGTGTACAGCTCATGTTCGAGTACCGCGAGGCGGAGGCCAGGGCTGGGATATTCAGAGGGTGTTAACTTAAACGGATGGAAGCCTTTCTCTTATACTAATCGTAGGCCGGTTCTCTGCGTTTCTTCTGCTGTTGAGCTTCGCAAGTCTCCTCCTTCATCTCCGTCAATTCTTCCCATCTCACTTGCAGTCGCTCAAACTTTAGGGTAGATTTGGCACTTGCACCGACAAAATCAACACCCTCTGTCGTATACCCCCATCTTGCCTGATTACTAGGCACCTACGTTCGTTCACTCGCTTTTCTCTGGACCTACTCATGGAAGGATTTGCGATGTACATTACTTGTTTACTTGGTTAATCACATCTGTCTTTCGACTCGCCTATGTCTGACTCTGTCACCTCAACCGCGTGTCATGCTTCGACGTCGCGTCGCATTTGGGGTTCAGCATGTTCTGGATCCAGAAGCGACTGGAACGGTGTGCGTGACTGACAAATGGCAGATGACCAGGTGCTCCAGTCCTTTCCACAAGTTTTAGCTAGCACTTGGTGCTAGCGCACGGGGCATCAGAAGCCTGGACGCATGCGTGAGGTGAGGCCGCTCTTCCTTTCTACCGCTCAAGTACTAAGGATAGCGTTGGTTCAGGAAAGGTCGGGCGCCCGGTTGCGTACCTGGCGTCTCCGCTGTTCTAACTTAATCGTAACTCAACCATGATGTTAATTTGAAGCTAGGTGGTTGGTTCGAGGAACGGCCATTTCTTGCAGATCGATGATGATTAGCTGAGATAAGAATGGGCTCTCACTGAAGGCTCATCATGAGCCGCCAGCATGAGATGGCCTGAAATGGTTAGCGTCTCCTTAACATAACCTTAAAGGAGTTAATGCACTTCAAAGAATAGGAGAAATAGTACGTATTCTGTCATAATGAAGTGCTGCTGCCAGCGCGGGAACGCTATGACATGGGTTAGAATGGCGCCCTTGATAACTGAAAGCGGCCCTTTTAGGCGGAGTAGCTTTTCAGGTCGAGTACCTCCCTATGCATTGGGTTCGAGGGGCTAAGAAGGAGCTCAAAAGGATGGTTCGGTATCGGGGATCATTGTCGGTGGTCGAGCCGCATCAGTGCGCCGGCGCGCCACTCCAGTACAGAATTCATCGCGAGCGACTGCTTGGGTTTATCTTTACTTATCGTGTGGTGAACTCCAAGAAACGTGTGATAAATTCGTGCGAGATCCATGCACCGGTGGATCGGGTTGGCAGGGATAAATTCATGCATGCGTATTACGAGCAATAAAGCAAGGGTTTGGTATGGAGGCCAGCCAGCCCTTGGCCACTTCGTCGGTCTAGAATGTGGGGATGTTACTTACTCGTCTGGCTTGATGTATATGTCGAGAACAAGTTCATGTCTCCTTGACGTGGAGATAGAAGAGTGGTCGGCGAGGTTTTGTATGGCGCTGGGGCCATCGCGCTCTACAGAGCCTCGCGCATTGCGTATCAGGTCGATGACTTGGAGCTCAGACCTTGGAAAACGTTCGAACTCCGACGCTCGAAGAACCAGGTAGATGGCGCCGTGCGCGCACACGGAACCTCTCCCGACAGGATATTCCACTGCGGCTACGTCCCGCACATCGTAGCGCCCAGAACGACAGTCCTAGTGCGAGATGATTCTGCAGGGTCTGCATTCTCCTATAACCGCCGCTGCGAAGCACAGAATACTTGCCGGACCATGCTTTGAATGGTAAACGATCGCAAAGAACCCGCAGTTTACGACAACCGTCCACAGCTCTCACGCCCACCCTGATTGTGCCACCCCGATGGGCCGTCCGTGCAACTCGCCTCCTCGCTTACCACCACATACAGTACACCAAGAACCCCTCAACCTGAATCGCATCTGAATCAGAGGGTGAGCCTATACGTACACGGGCTTCTGCTTTGTCGTTCTCGATTGACGCCGTGTCCCTGCTAAAACTTACGTCGTAAACTTGGTGGACGGCGTTGCTTCTCAACTCAAAAAGGGGACCGACGCGAGCGACGTCTTGCTGCTCAGTATCATCGACGTTAAAGAGTATAGCCTACTACAAGTTATGAAGCATCTTTCTGAAATTTTGTGGGAAGACTCGAAACGCAGCTGATAGACAGGGCTCTTGCTCTTGCCGTGGTTTCCTCAGGCATCCACACGATTCATCGTAGAGCTTGCCCGTTCTTATTTGCGATACGCAAATCTAAGGATAGCTAGTAGCGCTGAGAGATAGCTGCTTTCATCGAGTGGTTTCACGCCTGGGGCCTGAGGCTTGCCAAACAATGCCACACTACTTGGACAAAATTGGCAGCCAACGGTCGCCGGCCAAACTGCATAAGTAGAGAGAGTGTCGTCGGCTCCCGACTTTTTTTCCTTGGACACCGTCTTGCTCACCTCAGGTGGGGTACCGAGCTCCTCCCGTCATCGTCGTACAGTGTGCATAAGTGGAGATGTCATGATCTCTGGGGGGCCCAGTGGTATCGCTCACGGAAGCAAAGAAATCTAGGAGTGCTGGAGTTAACTTCTCTATGTTGTCGACAGGTTGTCGATATAACGTTGCAGAGTACCCGGTAAACTGTGAGATGCTGCTGTCTGGGCTTAGAATGCCGTACTTACTCGCGGTGTGCGTTTTGCCGACGAACGCGGAAGACACATGGCACCCATCCGAGGGGAACATCTTCGCAGAGAGTATGCAACTGCTGGTGACGACCAGATCCAAGGATCTCCGATGTGAAACCTTAAACCCCGGGTGTTTGTAGCACGGCGTTTTTACGTTTCTGGCCTTGCACATTGAAGCACAGGGACATTGTTTCTAAACGTTTCGATAGGCGTTGAGGAAAAATACCAGAGAAATCGGGTTAGCGACATGCTAAAATTACGGCCGACTACAAGGCCTTTTCAATTCTTTCGTCGACGTTCGTTCGTTCGTTCGCATAGTGTGCAGTGTGATGGTTGCTATCTATTTGGTGGGACTGCGACGTTGTTCTCTTGGTGAACACTGTCGGTAAACTTGAGTCTTGCGGGAAAGCTGCTGTAGACGTCCAAATCTCTTCATTTTTGCAACGTGGTGCAGCGAGGATTCTGCTCATTCGTGTTCACTAGTGAACATCAAAGACCAAAGGCGCGAGCACGGTGGGTTGATGGGATACGGGAGGATCTCGTCAACTTCCTAGGTTGGTGGCAGCTTAATGGATATCTTCACGAACACTAACTGAACGAACGAACGAACGCGAACGAACGTCGATGAAAGAAACGAAAAAGCCTATAGGGGCGAGTAGCATGCAGCTTCCAGAAGGCAGGAACTCGTTGGGAAGGGTATTTGATGGCGCCGGTCTCTTGCACGCATCAGAACATGGAGTGTCCGGTAAATTAGCTACTTATGTTTGGTCTCTGCGCTCGCAGGTTATTAGCGTCAGTTCAGCTTCAAAAAGACGATCATGACCCATGAACATGGAAATCCCTCTCGTGGTCTCTCCTCGAATACCGCGGTCAGCACAAGGCGTTTGTCGAGGCCCGCAGACACATATTGCGGTCGCGGTTCCTGAGAGGCAAACGATGCGATCTGATCTTACGTAACATTTCACAGCTTTGAGGGTTGCCCTCAAGCTGCCCTCGGGGCCTAATTTAGTGGCACCTTCGGGCTCTTGGCTCCATGAGCTCGAACACGTCACTGAAGCGCACAAGCAACCCCTCACCTGATGGTGGCTAGGCGTTCAAGGACTTGAATATTCATGGATTGACATGACAGTGGGATGCTCGTCATTATCGCGCGATGAGATGATAGGTAAGTAATTTGTGCACATACCTGAGTTGACCGAGATCCTCGATTGCCGATGCAGCTGAATTGTAGTCAATCTCAGGTTTGGGCTCGGAAATCAACCGCTCTCCGATCAACGGTGGGTCGCCTGGGCAATTTGAAATCGAAAACTTGAAAAGCGCACGGCTTTTACTTCTTAATCAACTCTTTCCGCCCCAGTCTCTTCCCCTCTATCCACCCACTCGCTACCACCATGAAGACCGCCGACCATTCCATACATGTCGCCATCATCGGCGCCGGTATCGCAGGCCTCGCCTGTGCCAACGCGCTCAGTCGCGTAAACCATAAAGTCACAGTGTTCGAGGCTGAAGCAGACTCTCAAACAGTGAGCGCATCATTTTGCTTCCTGTCGGTGCCTTGCTGACTGACGAGTAAGCAGTCGACAGGAGGTCTCCGGTTAGCTCCCAACGCGACGAAGATTCTCTACCACTGGGGTCTGGCCGAACAGATTAAGCGTGTTTCCTTCAAGTCGCAAGCTGTGACTCTGAACCTTTGTGCGTTCTGCTGATGTATCCATTCCATGTATCCAATGCTGACCCCGCCTCTAAGATGAGTCCGGCGATCTTCTCGGCCACCATGTGTGGAACGAAGAGATCATCAAGGAGACCAGAGGGGAGTACCGATGCATTGGGGTACGCCTCGCTCAGTTCTCATCTCGTCACCATCGCCTAATGAGTTCCTCGTTTAGTACAACAGCTTGCAAAAAGTCCTCGCGGATGCAGCGTTGGCTGCGGGTGCTAGTATCCGGCCGAAATGCCGAGTGGTGGACATCGACGCGGAGGGAAAGACGCTGACGCTCGAAAGCGGGGAGGTGTTTTTCGCAGATATGATCATCGGTGCAGACGGTCTTGCTGGTGTGACCAGCCACCTTGTTGTCCAGGAGCGGGAGACTCAGGATCCCCTGGGGCTTTCTGTCTACAAGTGAGTTCGACCAATCGTCGCGCCACGATTGTTTGATTGCTAAACTGGTGTACAGCGCATATGTCCCCAAAGCCACGATGCTTCAGCACGAAGATCTGGCCGCACTGTTCAACGATGCACGAGGCGTACGTTTGTCCCTATATGTCTTGGGAACACTAGCTCACGTGTCTCCTCCAGTCCGTTACGACATGGTTCGGCGACTCGATTTCCGCTATCGGCTTCCGCTACGTACGTGTATCGCCGTTTCACTGTCTTTAACTTTGCGCTGAATTTGCCGTTTTTAGGGTGGCCCAGAGTCCTCAGAAGGGTATACAATCCAGCTCTTTGCACCGGGTGACTCGCAAGGAACTTGGCAAGATGCACCGAAGCCGGAGTCGCTAGATCGCATGATCGCTAGCATGGCCAATGCCAACCCTAGGTTTGTTCTTTCTTCCTCGCTATGCCTTCCTCGACTGACGTGCTGTTAGTTTGCAGAAGCTTATGCGACTGTCGACAACGCCACATCATGTACCTGCGAGCGGATCATCACTTCTGGACGAGACCGAGTGGGTTCACGACAGTGGTAATGTCGCTGTAATCGGAGACGCAGCCCATCCCCTTCCCGTGAGTCTTCTTATCCTCTATTGGGCGACATGCGCTGATTTCGTTTACTTCTCTTCTCCCAGGTGCTCGTACACCCAGCCTCCATGGCCATCGAAGACGGCGCCGTTCTGGCACGTCTATTCCTCCACCTCAAAAATCAAGAACAGATTCCCTCTTTCCTCTACGCTTTCCAGGAGCTGCGACAAGCACGAGTGAAGAGCATACGGGACCAGGAGGCCGGCAACCTTACGTTCATGATGCTTCCGGCAGGCGAAATGGCTTCTTATCGGGACGCAGACCTTCGGGCGAAGCAAGCTGCTGGCCGTAACGTTCTCGACCCAGTCTCAGACGCCGGCGACGACGACGTCAGCGCTTCTCTTTGGCAGGAGATCAAGGAGCAGTTCGGTTACGATGCGGAGGACGAGGCGGACAATTGGTGGGTCAACTGGGGTCTCCTCCGGGAGCGGGCAAAGGGCAACGACCATTTCTCGCACAACCTCCAGGTCCAAGTAGCGATGGTCGAGGCTTGCTGAGCCCGTTATCTCTTCCCTTCGCTTCTGTTTCTCTATCTCTGTTATGCTGTTACGACATACCCAACGCATGCTTTTTCTCACGATCCCTTGTTCGCGCCTTCCTTGCGCAGCCCATGACCATTGCCTCACCTCTTTTCTCCTCCAAGGATATTCCTCTTCTCGTGTTGGACTTGCGCGCTTTGCTGATCGTTTGCTTTCCTATTTGCTATCGTATTTTCTTCTTATACAGATCTTCTCCTATCCACAGTTGCCACGTCTGGGCTCTTTACTGTACCGTCTTTCTTGTATATAGTGTTGGATATAGACTTTCCTGGAAGCCTCCAACGTACCGCTGCGTGCTCTTCATCTGAGCTGCGACCGTGACAGCATTAATCGGCACTTCATTATGGTGACATCCTGTGGCACCAAATAATCTCAGCCTTTGCCGACGTTAACGACCTCCTACAGCACCTTAGGCAGGTACTTTCATGTACTGCGAGGGGGGAGGTACGCCGTCCTACAATCACAATTCTTAGTATCTCGATCTTATTTATGACACGCGCGAATAGCGAATCTGGGGTCCCCTTGGCCTTGAACGTGAAACTTTGCGTTAGGCTTCGACGCTACTAGTACCAGCGGTGTTCCGGGTTGACACCGGGTGTGATTCTGTCAAAGTCACCATATTTGAGGTGCTTCTTCGACTCGGAGATGGGGTCTTTTCATTTACGCCACTGTGGATGCCGATATCTCCACGGCCAGGGTTTGCACTCTAACGTCTGAAGATCAGCTGAAGGTCATGCATCCGCCTTCCGCTGGGAGATCGGCCTGCTTGAAAGCCACGACTCGGAGTACGAAGCTGGAATCTCACGACGCCACAATCGCCATGGTCTTGGTTTCTTGCAGCATCCACCCGGAGTACAGAAGAATTGTGCTCACCTGAGAAGAATAAACCGGGTCCACGGGAGACGGCTGGTGGAAATATCAGGGTGAGTCGGGACTCGCGCAATGCTAGCTCCGACTCGGACTCGTGCTCACCAGGAAAATAGGCAGCCTCAGCGCGAAGTTCTCGACGCCGTCTTTGATGGTACTCGTCTTGAGCGTGATGATACCAGCCTACGACCCCAAGCCTCAGCTCTCCGCGATCTGACAGCAGCCAAAGTTGAAAAGAACTTCGCACCGTCTCGATAGCACCGCAAAAGCTCACCTCTCCCTGTCAGCGTCATAATGTCAGCGGAGGTCCGAATCGCGAGAAAGAGAATAAAAATAGAACTGGGACGCACGTCGCCCTGGGAGAAATGCAGGTCCCCGACGGACAGGTTCGCACCGGGTACGTAGACGGGGAAGTAGCATCGTGAGCCTTTGGACAGGTTCTTGATCTGTGCGATGCGGCCCCGAAGTAGGTTTACATTTGATATCAGCGTGTGTGATATGAGGGAAATCAGTACGAGGCCCACGGTTCAAAGTCGAAGCGCGGGGCAGTAAGACCGGGAAGATGAGAATGAAACTACGTACATCGCAATTCCCCCCATTCTCTCTCCCCGGAACAGTCCTCGCTCCCTCCCTATATGCACACCCTCTCCATCAAGTCCTCGTCCCCATCCCCAAAACCAACACTGCCCTCCCGTGCACCGACATACGCACCCTTCTCCAGCGGTAAGAACGCTATCGGCGGCACTACCTCACCCCCATCAACCAGTCGCTGAGCCTCGACGACAAGCTTCGTCTCGCACTCATTCCAAACCTTGAGTAACTCAGGCAACGGCGGGGTGCTAATCAACCTAGGTGAGGTAAACCAGCGAAGCGGATGCCAGGGATATGACGGGATGTAGCGTAGATACCTACATGCGAAGAACTTGATCAATCATCGAGGAAAAGATTAAATATCTGCAGTGAACGTTGTGTTTACTAATTACCTTCGAGGTCCCACACCGCTTTACACGCTTTGCTCTTGGATTACTTCGCTGAGAGAGAAGGAAGGTTCAGCTCCAAGAGTATCACTCAACAGGGAAGGAAGGCAGGGAGCTGACCAAATAACCCTCCCCCGTTTTTGAGCTCAAATATGCCTTTGTTTTCCCAGGGCATCTTCTCGAATGGTTGAACTACAGCAAATCAGCTGAGTCAAGTTCCAGGCGGTGCAGTGAAAATGAAGTTTGAACACACCATCGGGAATATCACCGACCAAATAGTTCCCCGGTTCAGTGCCCTCGATGATGATAGGTCCCGAAAGGTAATGAACCTGGGTGAGGTTAACGGTACGGATGTCGTCGCTAGCTACGGAAACCGTCTGAGTTGATGTGGACTCGTGGAGGTGGAATATAAGCTGGCTTACTATTGTTGTTCCTGATCTGCGCTCCGGTGCAGTCTAAGCCCACGATCAACGTTCTGGGTACAAGTTACTGTTGGAAGATGGACATGGGAACGTAACGTGCCGACACATTCAAGTTTGAAGACCTTAATTAGTGCTAAGACCAGCGGCATCCTTTGTGAGAACTTTACAAAACCAAAAGGAGAACAATGGGAGGTTATGGGATCCACCCCTGACCAACTGAGAATGAGTCATAATAGATAAAAGGACTTGGCGAAATCAAGACAGAGAAACAAGTAGAAAAAAGACCACTTCACAACAACCTCCTCCCCTCTTCACCTTTGATTTGGTATTGGCGCATAAGTCATTAGCCTTGTTACATCCTTCATCCATTTGTCCCCTGCCCTGTTTTGCATCCATTTGTTCTTGTTTCATGTTTTGTCTTCATCAATTTGTCTTTGCCCTTGTCTCACATTATTGTCATATGCATGCTTTGACAAAGAATTGTGGTTGTGTTCAGACACATGATTGTGTTTGACATGTGATCACGTTATAGTTTATGTTAGATTACTCCTTTGTTCCTCCTATTTTTCCCCTTCCTTGATTTCTCCATGATTCTCCCTTCATTCCTCCAAGGATTCACATTGTGAGTCATTTGGGTTTTCTCCTTGGTTCCTCCTTTGATCACCAAGGAGTCATTATGACTCACTGAGTTCCTCCTTGGTTTTTCTTCTTTAACTCATCATGGAGTTGTTATGACTCATGTTCTTTCTCCTTTGTTTCTTCTTCATTTTTCTGTAAGAGCCCAGGGATGATATGCAAGGCAGCACGCCAAGTAGTCTAGTAACAAAGACGAATAATGAGCACAATGAGGCCGTGTGCATGTGTACTGTTATGATACATAGTGTACTTAGCCTTGTAGAGTAGATGTAGCAGCAGTGGATGGCTGAAGAGTGGCGCGCGTTGATGGTGGCGGCCCGCGCGTCAAGCACGTGCGCGGGTTACGTGTTGCCAACCATCACGTGATGTTGCTCTTTAGTTTTATCCACTTCATTACTAGGTACGCATGCTCACGGCCTCATTGTGCTCATTATTCAACTTCGTTACTAGACTACTTGGCGTGCTGCCTTGCAGATCATCCCCGGGGTCTTACATGTACCTAGTAACAAAGTGGATAAAACTAAAGAGAAACATCACATGATGGTTGCCAGCTCATAACCCGTGCACGTGCCTCTAACGGCACATGATCAATGCGCGGGCCGGCACCATCAATGTGTGCCACTCCTCAGCCATCCACTGCTGCTACATCTACACTACAAGGCTAAGTACGCTATGTATCGTAACAAGTATATTGTCCAGGTACACCACAACTTTTTCTTCCGCAATGAGATTGCCAAAAATCAAATTCATAAGTGCTTGGAACGTGGCGGGCAAGTTAGTGAGACTGAGAAACATCACTGTTGGTTCCCACAACCCTTGGTTCGTAGCAAATGCCGCCTTTGTGCTGACGTGCGTGAAGGACGGTGCGATCTGGAGCTAGGACTCGACAGATCTAAGAGATTGAGAGCGATCTTGTAATCCGGACGTTGGCAGTGCAGGCTACGAGGCCAACTACACACAAACTATTCCCAGAGACCAACAAGATGAGATTAAAGAAGGTAAACACGGTTGTACAAACAGACACACCTATTCCCAGAGACCAACAAGAGGTCAAGATGGGAGAAGGGGATTTACTCTACAGAGTGTCTATATATCTGAGAGCATTCACGCGGTGTCAACACAGTCGATGCCGGGCTCCGAAACAATAATAAGAAAATGACAACAATAAGAGAAACACGTGCTCAAATGAGAATGAGAGACCGTTGAGTACTCTACAAACAAACAAAAGAAAGAAATGAGATAGAGTCCGTCCGTGTACCACTTCACCACAGCCTTCCCCTCATTCTCCTTCTTAATGCACAGATTGTTGTACCCCTACCGGACATTGAACTTTTTGAAGTACTTTGCGCCTTGCAGTTGATTGATGATGTTGGCAATGAGGGGTAGCGGATACGTGTGTTTCACCGTGAACTTGTTGATCCTACGATAGTCCTGGATAAATCAAAGTTTCCCATCTTTCTTGTTGTTAAAGAACACCGGCAACACAAGCAGAGACTTCAATGGTTGAATATATCCCTTTTGAAGGTTTTCCTTGATGAATTCGTTGAGCTCCTCCTGCTCTGCCGGGGAGATGGGGTAGATCTTTGTCCTGAGTGAAGTGGGAGAGTCGGGGGTGAAATCAATAGTGTGGTCCCATGACTTATGCTTGGGCAACCTCTCCAACTCCTTCTCTGAGAACACCTTTGCATGCCGCCTGTACTCTTCTGGGACCATCTCCTCAAATGTTCGCGTTGCTTTCTCTTTGTTGGCCTGCTCCGCAATCTATTGAGAGTAGGTGTATCCTGCCATGATCCAGAGTTCCTCCAACATGTACTCCGTGTATCCGGCTTTCATCCACGCCCTCCAAGTCTTCCTGTTAGGCTGAAGCCAATACAAGGGTGGACCTCCATCTTCCTCTGGGTGCCACCCCGAGCCTTTCTGCGCATCCTTGTCCTCTGCTTCCTCTACTGGTACACTGAAAATTTCTGCCTTTGCCCGTTCCATGTTTAATATTCTTGCCTTCCAGTCTATTGCCGGGTTCATGGTGCGAAGCCAGGGGAGGCCCACAATCACGTCCTCTTCACTGATGTTTGTGACTAGGAAATCAGTTATATGAGTTATTCCATCTAAGGTCATGGACAGGCGGGCAAAGCGGCGGATAGTGCCTGCTTTGTTTGGGCTATTGTCCACATTGCATAGACAAATAGGAGAGCAAAGCGGATGTGTGGTAGTGTTGTGCGCATCAACAAAGAGTTGTGAGATAAAGACTCCAGTGGCTCCCAAGTTTACCATTGGTACTGCAGAAGTGCTCTTATTCTGTCCTTGTAGTACAATCAACACTTGGAAATGCAACAAATGTGAAATTATTTCGCGTGTGGATCAGAGTATACATGAGGGTTGCAAATTGTACAAGGACGAGAGAACAGAAGAAGAACATCCGTTGGGTACTGCTGGCGCAGCAACGGGTACCCGTTTTAAAAACCCTGGGGACCAGGGGCAGCTGCATTGGTGGCAAAGGCAGCCTCTCCAGAATAGCCAGCCAGTTGCGAAGAGCAGCAATCTGTTCCTCTCAAGAAACGGGGGTGGCGGGAGTGTTATATGCATGCTTCGACGAAGGATTGTGGTTTCATTCAGACACATGATCGTGTTTAACATGTGATCGCGCTATAGTCTTATCTTAGATTAATCCTTTGTTTCCTCCTATCTTTCTCCTTCCTCGTTTTCTCCTTGGTTCTTCCTTTGTTTCTCCAGGGATTCACGTTGTGACTCATTCAGTTTCTCCTTGGTTTCT